>JADGJK010000210.1:0-39110 GCA_027600645.1 Nowakowskiella sp. JEL0407 | reverse complement strand
TATCCCCGCCTGTCACGCGGGAGACCCGGGTTCAATTCCCGGACTGAGAGCTTTTAGATTTTCGTTATTATTTTTTGATTATTTTTTTGAAACATTACTATTATATTTTCTAATCCATTCCGTTAATTTTAATTACTTCGATTTAAATATTTCGTTCTATCTGGTGAGAAATCCCAAATCTTAATAATCCCATCATCATCAGCCTAAAGGAAATTATTCAAGCTTAACAAGAGTACATTTTAAAAGAATAGATTAAAAACTTACAGTGAAAACCTTCTCTCCACCCATTTCAACAACATTCACAGAGGATCTGTGACCATCTAAGCCATACATACTTCTTCCTGTATCCAACTCCCAAACTCTTACCAGTCCTCCAAATCCAACAGATATCAAGCGCAGCGAGTCGTGTGCAAGTGACCATATTCCATTAACGTGGCCATACAATGTTTTTGAGAGCTGAGGCGTTCGATTCGAGGACAATTCGTAATACTTTATTGTTCCATCAGTCGAGCAAGAAATCAACGTTCCGTTAAGTGGAATAGTGTTAACTCCGCCTGTTCCTTGGATTACAACCGCAGTATTCATATCGTGGGGTGTGTTTGTTGTGGTAAACACAGAATCGCTTCCGCCAACTTCATCATCATCGGGAGTGCTCAATTGATGTTTGTCCTCCTCGGTTTCGATATATTTGACGCATTGGACGCTTCCGACATGATCTCCAAGTTTTATCCGAACGTTTGTTTCCAAATCCCAAATCAACACACCACTCTCGAGTGCCAAAATCAAAATCATTCCATCCCATCCCAACGCTGGCTGCGACCCAGCATTGGAAGAGTTGTTACTTTCAGGCCACGAAGCAGTATTCGGAACAGAATGCTGCGCTGATCGATTTCGTCTTACTTCGACATGCAAATCGTACACTGTCTCTCCAATCAGAAGTCTCCTTCCAATGCCGATACCACCGGCAGGTCCCGCGGCTCTTCTCCAAACCCGAACTCCCCCACCTTCCGCTGCACTTACAACACCTTCTTCGAATCCTTTCAAGCAAGTAACTTTTTCCATATGCCCAATCAATGTCTTCATCAGCTGTAACGTTTTCAAACTCCAGATCTTTATCGTTCTATCCGAGGACGCTGACAATAAATGGTTCTGGTACGTTCTTAAGCAAGTAACCACACCGTCATGTCCCAAAAGCACCGTTTCGGAAGATATGAATGACGGATTTGAGTTTTCTGCATTGGTTGCTAGTACACCCGACTCGGATTTACATGATTTCAAGGTGAAATCACTGATGAAATACCGACGAATGATTTTATCGTAGCCGCCAGTAAACAATTCGCCACCATTTTCCCGAGGAACGTAACATAAACTTCGAATCCCCTGTCGCGATCCTTGAATAGACGATACAGTATACCTTCCGTGTCGCCAATTTTGTTCTAACCGTAAACCGTTTAAAAATATTGATTTCGGATGCTCACTTTGCAGAGGGAGAATTGGTGATGGTTGCGATGATGAACTTGACAAAGATGAAATCGCTTGGTCGTCGGGTTGAGAGATACACATGCGAGTTGGTTGAGTCTGACTGGATTCGGAGTCACTGCGTTTTCGTTTTTTCGTGTCGGTTTCCAATCCATCTGAATCTTCGCAGATCGCAGGTTCATCCGACAACTTTGGTGATCGCATGATAGATTTTGAGCTTGATTCTATTTACACAAAAAAAAGTTAAGAGAATCACAAACTGGGTGAACTTGTAAAAACGTACCACTGAATCCAAGTCCGCAACTTTTACATCGTTTCCCACAATGTTGATGAACCATTCTTACCCATATCTTCTCGGATTCTGCGACTTTTTTCCATTCTCTTGATACCGTTGCAGACCTGCACAACGCTGTCGCGTCAAGGTACCCAAAAATTTGGAGTAAAATTTCAAACGGGAAATGTGTGGTTGGATTCAGTCGTAATCGTGTTGAAATATTGCGATGTATAAATGATAGATGTGAGAGAGGGGAAATTGTTATGATAGCATTTAAGAATTGGTGTTGTTGGGATTCGGAAAGATTTCTGTAGAGTTCTATCAAGTCGTCTGAAGTAGTGGATAGAGATAGCGCCGACAAAGGATTATGCATAGGTAAGTCATTCATTCTATAGGAAGCAGATGCATTAAAGAAAACAGTAAAGGGGGAAAAATGGAAAAGGTTCAAACCCAAAATTGTTTTCCATGGTCACACAGGATACACAGCCTATCGCTGGGTTTCGAAATTTTTTTTTTGATGGCGTATAATGATTCAGGAATTATACAAATCACGCAATTTATCACAACTGCGGATAATCTTTCTATTTCAACACGCTCGCCAATGATTTGCTCGCTGGCGGTGGCGGTGGTGATTTCTTGATTTTGCCACTCGCCTGCGCAGAATCGTCATTCCACCACTGACTGTTATCACTCGACGGAAGCGGTAAATCTCTATGCTTAACCACAGTAGCGGTAGTTTTCTGCCGTTCGCTTGACGAGATGTAAACCTCCTTCTTTATCTTTTCCTTCTTTTCAAAATCAACCTCCAGGATGTCAACCACAAACCGTGCATACACTGCCTTATGGTCGCTCTCGCGCATCCCCAAGATCGCATCATATTCCACTAAATCAATCCCATCGCCTTTATAAAATATCCTATCTGTCCAACTCGGCACGCGAAGCTCGTCGTACAAATCACTGTCATTTTTGTACTTGTACGTTGGCAAGAATGTTATCTCCGCCTCTTTAAAAGACCGGAATACCCGTCGCGCATTCCGCTCAATATGTAATTGATCCAAAATCAACAGCGATTCGACCTGATTTTGTTTGATCATTTCTCGAACAATCTGAGACGCTGTTGTGGTAACTCCTCCAGACGGTGGCGGGACCGCGACGCTGATCCTGTAGTTAAAATCACCACACCATATCACAACATCGTTCTGACTCGCAGAGTCCAAACAACTACGCGTGGTCTCATAATCCTTATTTCTTTCCTGAACCGCATCCTGTCCAGCTGCGAAATGACTCGCGAGCAAGAATATCCTCTGATCGAAGATCCGGAAAGAAATACATATCCCACCTTTATTCCCATAATTCCCTCCCATCCCCGTCTTTTTAATCTGTGTTTCGATTTCGCGAATATTACTCGTAAGGTTCGAGGAGATATAAACGAAGAATCCCAGCGCAACCAAATGTGACGATTTCAAAAGCACATACGAAGGCGCACCGGAATTCGGGTATATTTGATTCAAGTCATTCAGAATCATATCGCTCCAAAACTCTTTTAATTTTAGCGTATCGATCGTAATCACAGCGTTTGGTGTCAACTCGATCATTTCTTGTATTCCGATAACGTAAATGTCGGGTTTCTCCATATTTACACCACCGTTTCGCCATAACCATTCTTTCACATCCCGCGGTTTCTTTCCGTTGACGTTCCAGGTTCCACACCAAATGTTTAGTTTCCGTTTCTTCGTCCACTCTCGTTTCCTACTCTCTAATTCTTGATGAACGCGCAGGTGAGTTGAATTATGCAGTACCACCGACGAACTTGGGAGTCGACCTAGGAGAAGATCGATCGCTTGTTGTTTTGATTTGTCGAGGAAAGTATTTGTGTAAAATCGATTTGCTGATTTTACTGCGTCGTCTAGCATTCCAGATAAGTTTCCTAGTACGGTCGCTTTTGTTTTACGGGTCGCTGCTGTTTTTAGTGCTCCCGTTCCAGCTATGAACAAAAATAAAGCGGTAAAACATGATCGTGATGGAAATAATGAATTCATGTAAGTGTACCATAAATTCTACTAAGCCAATCTCCATTCTATACAACAATTTGTGAGGAAAAGAATTGAAAAAATTAAAGTCAAAACAACAAACATCAGCCCATAATTCCAATACTGCACTCCAAAATGAGTCGTTGAGAATATTTATTCTTCCAATTGTCCTTAAATAATTCTCCAAGACAGTTTTCCCAATAGAACTAGAAAAGTGAAAAATAAAAAAAACCAATCATAAACGTGTCTTTTAATATACATACGTTTCAACAAAATTCGTTCGATCAAGACAATCTAAACAATTGACTCGAATAACACCATCTTGGAATAACACCGGATCACCATCAACTGAACAAAAATATCCAAACGAACTTATCGTCTGCGACAACCTAGGAACCAAATCCTGATACACCTATAAAAAAAAAAGATTTTTAATCTGACCTTTAAATCCAATCACCGAAAAAAAAATTTACTCTTTCGTATCCAGTTTTAACTTCCCTGTGAAAATCCCATTCCAAAAACCCAACCTTCCCCTCATCCTCGTCCCCACTAACAACTGCTTTCTCGCCCGAAACACCTTTCATACCGCCTTTAAAAAGACTTCCCAATTCATATTCCGGTCCATCAGACTTTAAACTGAGTAATGAAACTACTTGAACTGAGTTGTATCGTTCTTTTAACATTTCGAAGTGTTTGGATAGAGCGGGGATTGAGGTCGCTAGTGAACGTGTGATGGTGATTTTATGAGAAAGTTGAATTCCGGTTTGTGTGAAAAATAACGGAACTATACAAATTCCATAAACAAATCAAATTGAAATCAATTCAACTAAACGCGCAAGAAGGAAAAAAAAATTCAGAAATCATACCACTTCCTCGAACAATCACAAACGAAAACAACTTTGCATCTTCTTCCCAAATCATCTCCGTTTCAACGAAATTCGATACGTATCCATCATCATCCACACCTCTCGCCAAAAACCTCGTCCCCGCCTTCTTATAATTCAACCGCGAAATTATCGTCAACGTCGTAGGTGTCGGTGATGTAGCTGGTCGTAGCGGTAACGGCGGAAGATTATTATTTCTCGGTAACGAAGCTGACCGTGTAGTGTACGGCGAATTACTTCGCGGCGGTGTATTTACACGAAACGTCCCATTGTTATAACTCGGTCCAGCGTTGCTTCCATTAATTGCGTTTCGCAAAGTACCGTTTTCCAGCGCGAGTTGTCCGATGAATCCCTGGACGACGAATCCCAGTACACCGCTTTTCAAAATCATTTCTTGTTCTTCTAATTCCAACTCTTTCAGTAATCCCAATAACTCTGATAAAATGTGGGTATTCCATATGTAATTCAAATCTTTCTGCATTAGCAGTTGGTGGACAGGAAGTTCTGCATTCGATACCGTCTTTAAAAAATCACTCGCAGACGCAGTACGTGTATGCTTCGGACTCTTAACGGTAAGATTAACAGAATCTTGGTTATCCGATAAATCAATCAAATCCGACGTCTCTGTAACCGTCGTCTTTGAGTTATTTCCACATTGACTTTGCACAGATTGCGATAAATCGTAAGTGTGAGAATAGTAAAATGTGCCGTATTGGAATAGTTTTATGAGCGGAGTGCATGGATGTGGTGGAAGTTGTTGAACTGGTTGTTGTGGCACGGGTTGGCTCCAATCATCAAATGTTCGATCAACCCCAGTTGGTGATGGTGGATCGTTGTAGGAGTCGTAAATTGAGTTGAAAAGTGAGTAAAACGCAACTTTTTTAATGCGATAAATCGGTGATGAGGATAGTGTTGCGATTTGTTCGGATTCGGTGATAACTCCGATGAAAATATCTGTGATTACTCAGTAAATAACGTTAGAATACATTATAGTTCTTTATTTACAACTGCGCTAAATAATTCCTCACCGTTATCGATTTTCACCAGGCCAAGGCATCCGAGAACAGGACTTTTGCAGCCCAGGACATAAGAGTCCAGCTCCAATAACTCAGTAGGAACAAATTTCGCCGTACACTTTCCGGCACTTAAGCGATTGTCACCAGAATATTCGGGAAGTTCCGAGATTTCAATTACTAACGAAAGAGTGCATTGATTTGGAGGAGGTTTCAGAACAATGCTTCGAGAGGCGGGACCGTACATGGGATCTCTGATTAGAAGAATAGACTCGAACTCGCTCATCGCAGAAAGTGGCTGGGTTTGAAGAGGAAGAATGGATGTGATTGGAAATTTGTCCAAGCCTTTGTTTTATGGCAGACATAACCGCATCCAATTTGTAATGTGTTTAATCTGTACATATTGATAACATATGGTGAGCTCAGAAAATCTCAATTTGATCCACATCAGCATACTCTATCTATATTCTATAACTTCGAAAACAAACCAGGATCGACGCAATCTTCAATATTGAAAAAAAAACATACTAGTATTCAAATAAAAAAGAAATTGAAAATATATTATCAATACTTGATAAAAAGAATGCAAACGAAAACTCTCATTCATTTAAACGATTTCACGCTGATTCAAACTCCACACTTGATTTTTCCCCGGACCGGCATTCAGCAAAGGATTAACCTCACCAAGAATCTCTCCATTTTCCAAGACAATTTTTGGTGACCGTCCAGACTCCTCCAGATCAGCTGCCCAAAGTGCTGCACCAACAGTATTGGTAAACATGAAAAAGATTCCTACAAATGGAAGCATTTGTAGACCACCAGCAGCCATACCTATCCGCAAGTGAGTTATTAGCATTTAAGAACAAATCGAATCTCTTTCTCAAGGTAAACGTACCAAATGTCCAGTATGAACTCCAATTCGCGTGTAAATAAGCTCGGGATTCACGATACGTCAATAGTTTGAGATCAAAATAGTGCAGATGACATCCCCTACAAAGATGAAAGAATTTTTAGTATACAGTGTTATTACAGAGACGAAATCGATCGTTACCATGCAACAAAGTATCCATTCAGCATAAAGAATAAGTACCAACCTAAATTTGTTCTGTTTAATAAAGGTAAGAGTTACAAAAATACAGTATCTAAAGTACCAACGATGGGGATTAATAGTAGCGGTAAAGCAAGCAAAGTCGTCAACCCAAAAATAATCGGATGCAGACATCTGGAAGCATTTTGTGAGCAGTTTCGTCGGGCTTGTTTCTGGGCCTACGGAAAAAAATCAGAGACAAAACATTCCAAAATTTGCCCAAATTTCGAAAACCTTTTTAACCGTTTCCTCCAACCCACGCAAAGACAAAGTTTTATCAAACACACCATCCATAATCATGGGGAAATAAATCAACGCAAAAATCAAATTCACGACAATACTCTCAATCAACGTAAACAACACACTAACGAGCCACGCCGCCCACGCGGGACACTTCACTGAAATTAAAGCGGTGGCTTGAAGAGGCAAGAAGAATATAAAGCATAGAATTGAAATTGCGGTGGATATTAGGGTTGCGGTGACGAGGTGACAGAGAATAGACAGCCATAAGGACGGGTGGGTAGTGAAGAAACCAACGCCCAGCATGGGGTATACGGAGGCTTGTATTGTATTTACAGTGGCTTCCATGACAGCCTCGACGCGGGAAGGGCGGGCGGGTTCAGAGGACGAGGATCCTTCCAGAGTGTCGGCTGATGGGTATGCGGCTTTGCTTTCGGTTTGGGACATTGTTGACACTTTGTGGCTGAGGAAACGTTGGCATCCTGCCGAATCCAAGAAAAAGTTCAGTATTTCCCTGTTAATACAAACTCGGTGAAGAATTTCTACACTAAGCAAAATGTAACCATCGAACGGTTGCAATTAAACCTGAAACAAAGCATTGATCAATGCAACTTGTTGGAATATAGTTTTTCACGAATGCGCATTAGTGGGAATATAACCCAGGCACAAATGCAGAATTTCAGAGCCTCGAGAGACAATCGAGCAACATGTGCAAATGCTGTGCGGAATTCGAGAATGCATTTTGTGTAATGATTTTGGTTGAATCATTTCCGGAAACCAGTGAAAACGCCTCCTTTTTTGTTGTCATAACCTCTTCCAGCCGATTGCATGCTTCCATTGTAAGCCTCCAAGTGGTATGACTCAACGAAAATTTTCTTCTCAGAGAACACAGATTGCCGAATTCGCGACACCCAATAACGCGTCTTACGTTGAGTACAACTTGCACTGACATCTAACGTGTAATTCATGGATCTAGCTTCCAATTAGTCCCACAAACGAACACCACAAATGTCGCCTTTGAGAGCACATGAATCTTGTATCACACACCTTTAGCATTAGGGTCATCCCTGACGAAATTTTATAAAAAAAAGGGAAAATCTTCCCACCGCCAATTTTTAAAAAGACGAAATGAAATTCGTCGCTTCCACGATTGCAGCAACGCTGTTGCTCTTGGGAGCTATCAATGCTCAATCAACGTCAACTTGCACCGATTCTGCTACTGGTATTACTGGTGGATGTTATACTTCCGCGCAGGGAGTCAGAGTTTTAGTCGCTATTCCTTCCGATACTACAACATACGCTAATGAATTTATTGTTGGAGTCGTAAGTTTGTTTCCCTTGAAAAAATTTTGTTCACCCTGGTTGAATTCACCTTTTTGTTAGACTGCACCTCGTTCAAACGGTGTGGGATGGGCTGGTCTTACAATGGGAGGGCGAATGTTACAGGCACTCATATTCATGTCATACGTAGACTCCAGCAACAAATTATCCACGGTCCTACAAGTTTGCCCGTGAGTGTTGGAACGCATTTTTTTTTTTTTGGTGATACCATCTAAACGATATTTTATTTCTTCGATACCAGTTCTTATCGTTATCCAAACGCCTACACCGGTTCCGCTACGATCACTCAGCTTTACTCGAATGTAAACTCCACTCACTTTTCCGTAATCGCTCGTTGCAAAGGCTGCACCACAGTTAATCAAGATGGAGTTAGTAATACTATTAACTTGTCGTCTTCGAGTGCATCTTGGGGTTGGGGATATGCCGGAAAGAATGTTCCTTCAGATCCTACCCAGTTCCCTCAACACACAAACTACGGAATGTTTAGCGTTCAATACTCTAGCATCAAATCATCGGGATCAAACTACGCCAACTGGATCAAAATCGGTCAAACTTCAACCACCACGTCACCTAGTCCATCCCCGAAAACCTCTCCGATTGTCATTACTTCCCCTAGCCCCTCTCCATCGCCACAAAGTGGACAAATATACTCCAAATCGTACGATTACATTATTATTGGAAGTGGTGCTGGTGGGTCTGTTATGGCCGATAAACTCTCTGAAACTGGGAAACAGGTGTTGTTGATTGAACGAGGACCGGTCAGTACATGGAAACACGGAGGTCGAGACGGACCCAAATGGGCAACTGACAACCAGTTGACTCGATTTGATGTTACCGGATTGAACAACGAAATTTGGAACAACGCATCAACGTATTTGTGTGCTGATTACGATGCTATGGCAGGATGTCTTTTGGGTGGAGGTACTGCAATCAACGCTGGTTTATTCTGGAAACCACCCAAACAAGATTGGGACAATAACTGGCCAAGCGGATGGAAATCGAGTGACATGGCTCAAGCCGTCGCGAACGTGTTTAGCAAAATTCCGTCTTCGCAAACTCCGTCGATGGATGGAAAGAACTATTACACTGAAGTCTATGATGTTTTGTCTCCAACTTTGAAAGCCAACGGATTCACAGAAGTTGACCCCATCAACAATCCTGATTTGAAAAACAAAACCTTCTACCGACCTCCTTTCATGGTTTGTAAACTGGTATATTTTAAATATTACGATTTTGCTAATGGGAAGAAATCTTTAGTTTATTGGTGGTGAACGAGGTGGCCCTTTAGCAGCTTACTTGCTTAAAGCACGAACTCGATCCAACTTCAACTTGTTGGTTGAAACTCAAGGATTGCGTGCTGTTCGTTCAGGATCTACTGTTACTGGTGTCGATGTCCAGGCAACCGGGGCAAACGGATTTACTGGATTTATCAAATTGAATGCTGGTGGTCGAGTTATTGCATCTGCAGGTACATTCGGATCTGCCAAATTTTTGTGGAGATCAGGAATCGGACCATCTGACGTTCTCAATACTGTCGCCGCCTCTTCTGACAGTGGTAAAATGGTTCCAAGCAGCCAATGGGTTAACCTCCCCGTCGGATACAACCTTATGGATCACACCAACACCGATATTACGTTCTCGCAAACCAGTGTCAAAGCTTACAATTACGGAAGTATTCAGACCAACCCTAACACGGACGACTTGAATGCTTACTTGACCAGCAGAAGCGGAATGTTTGCCACCTCTGCCCCAGGTTTCCCGATCGCCGTTCACGAAATTTACACTGGAACTGACGGTAAAACGAGATCCTTCCAATGGCAAGTATCTACTCGATACGGAACTTCCGTCACGATTTCTTTGTACTTGGGTAACGGTGTGACTTCGCGTGGTCGACTCACAATCAACTCTGCCTTGAACACTCGAGTTGATACCAAACCATACGGTATATCTGGTGCTGATAACGATGCGATTGTTACTGCGATCACCAACATTGTCAACCTTCTCAGCAAAGTTTCAGGATTAACGTGGAATTCGCCAAGCTCGGCTTCCCAAGTAGCCTCATTCGTATCTCAACAAGGAACTAACCGAGGATCTAACCACTGGATGGGTTCGTGCAAATTGGGAACAGACGATGGAAGACAAAATGGTGGTACTTCTGGTTCAGTTGTTGATTTGAACGCGAAAGTTTACGGTATTGACAACTTGGTACGAAATGTTTGGTGTTTTTTCGTGTTTGTTTTAGTTACTGATTTTGTTATGACGTTTTAGCACGTTGCGGATGCTTCCATTTTCCCTGGAATGACTTCCAGCAATCCTACTGCCGCAATCATGATTGCTGCCGAACAGGTTGCGATGAAAATCATTGCACTTGACTCTGGTGTTACTTCGCCATCTCCTTCTGTTACGTCTCCGAGCCCGTCGCCAAGTTCCGGTGGATCTTGCGTCGCTGTAAATGGACAATGTGGTGGTTCATCGTACACTGGACCTACCTGCTGTGTTGCTGGATCTGTTTGTACTTTCAAGTCTTCGTTCTACTCTCAATGCGTTGTTGTAGCTACAACGACCACTACCACGACCACAACGACTACAACAACCAAGACGACCACAACAACTACGACGACCACAACTACTCCAGTACAATCGCCAAGCCCAAGTCCAAACTCATCATGCGTAGCTTTGAATGGACAGTGCGGTGGTCAATTTTACAACGGAGTCACCTGCTGTGTTAGTGGGGCTGTATGTACGTTCAAATCTCAATACTATTCTCAATGTCTCGCTGGAGCAGTCACGACAACCACCACAACGACGACTTTAAGTTCCCCATCACCAACCGCCGCACCACCTTGCATCGACCCAGCAACCGGAATAGCTGGTCAATGCTACACGACTTACAACGGTGTTAATGTGTTGATTGCGGTCCCGTCTGATACCACCACCTACGCAAATGAATTCATCGTTGGTGTTGTAAGTAGATGTGTGAGAATTTCATTGGCATGTGTGATTTAATTTTTTTCTGATAGACTGCACCACTTTCGAGCGGAGTTGGATGGGCTGGTCTTACCATGGGTGGCGGTATGTTGCAGTCGTTGATCTTTATGTCATATGTCGACTCGAACAACAAATTATCAACCGCGTTACAAGTTTGCCCGTAAGTTCACTCTCAAATTGTAATTTTTCAAATTAGATAACATATCAATCTATAAAAATAGATCATACCGTTATCCAAACGCTTACACCGGATCAGCTACCCTTACTCAACTCTACACGAACGTAAACTCAACTCACTACTCTGTTATCGCACGCTGCAAAGGCTGCACCTCAGTAAACCAAGACGGTGTCTCTAACACGATCGATTTGTCATCATCAAGCGGAGTTTGGGGATGGGGCTACGCCGGAAAGAACGTTCCTTCAGATATTACTCAGTTCCCTCAACACACAAACTTTGGAAACTTTGGTGTCGATTACTTTAGCGCCAAAGCCGCTGGTGCGAATTATGGAAACTGGATTAAACTTTCTCCATCGCCGTCACCTAGCCCATCACCAAGTCCATCACCAAGTCCCGCCGCTAATTGCCTACAAGCATATTCGCAGTGTGGAGGACAATATTATAACGGTGTTACGTGCTGTTCAAGCGGATACTCGTGTGTTTACGTCAGTCAGTGGTACTCTCAGTGCAAATAATTGGAAGCTTTTCGATTTCATTCGAATTGTTTTTCGTTTTCTATGAATTTTTAGGTAAAAAAATATGTTACATAAAATAAATATGAGTTTGTACTTCGTTCGAACAAAGTTCCAGTGTGATTTTTATACAGTTCGAAGCGGAAAAGTTTCACGTAGTGTTGTATGGTGATGGGGTTTCCGATTTTTTCCCCTTTCCCCACTCTTTTTGGGATAGAAAATACCAAAATACATATCACAGGGATTTTTCCGGTCCGTGAACCCTGTGCCAACCTTGTGACTTGTCTGACCGAAATTGTACAACATGAATTTTCCAAATTGTTTGTTTTGGTTTAAAATCGATCATAAAATGCGTAGAACGGTAAAGCATATTAACATCGGAATGTAAAAGGAGTCTAATGCTTCAAAGCATGTTAATCTAAGAAAAATCCTTGATTCGAAACTTCCGCGTGCAAATGCTCGCGTGCAACAAAACAAATCGGTCTGCAAGGGCTGTGTGCAGGGTGAATTTGAATCTTTTTTGCGAGAATGAAAAGAAAGCTTTTCACAAACCTGCTCAATTTAGCTGCTGCTGTCGCTTTCCTTGCCTGTAAGTTGACTATTTCAGACTTTAATGACATAGTGAATAAGCTTGAAATTGTAATTAGCACTGGTAAATGGACAAGCAACTTCCGATTGTACTGACCCTGCGACGGGAATCTCGGGTGGATGTTTGCAACTCGGAAACTTTGCAGTTATGGTTGCATATCCATCTGACGCAGCGACTTATCCTGATGATTTTATTGTGAAAGTTGTAAGTTTGACGATTTTAGAAACCTTCTCTTTTTCATATTCACCGATATATTTTTTTGTACTAGACTGGTTCGCGAACCAATGGTGCAGGGTGGAGTGGAGTCGCGTTGGGTGGAAGTATGTTGAACAGCTTGTTGCTCGTAGCCTCTATCGATGCTGGAGCGACATCTGTATCTACCTCTCTTCGAGTTGCTCCGTATGTGTTGTTCCCTCGCTATAAAACGATTCTATCTAACCCTCATTGATTAGATCCTACGCCGCGCCAGTTTTGTACACTGGTACAGCGAAACTCACAAAACTCGCTCAGACTTACAACTCTACGCACTTTTCCGTCACTGTTCGATGCAAAGGATGCACTTCGTTCTCGCAAGATGGCGTGAGCAACACCATTGATTTCACGCAAAGCTCTGGCGTATGGGGATACGGAATGGCCAGTACTTCAGTTCCTTCCGATCCAACTCAAATGCTGCAACACGATCTTGGATTTGGAATGTACGGAGTCATTTATTCCAGCATCAAAGCTCTCGGAGGGAACTATGGTACTTGGATTAAACTTGGACAATCCTCCACCACTACGACAACTACTACGACCAGAACTTCTCCTCGTACATCAAGCACTACCACGACTTCTCCAGCGAGTTCATCACCGACTGGAGTTGCTGCAAAGACTTATGATTACATTATTGTCGGTGGAGGTGCTGGTGGACAAGTCATGGCAGACAAATTATCAGAATCCGGAAAATCACAAGTTCTTTTGATTGAGCGAGGCCCACCGTCCACTTGGGCTACCGGAGGTCGTGATGGATCCGCGTGGATTACAGATAACCAACTCACGCGATTCGACGTTCCTGGATTATGCAATGAAATATGGAACAATGCGTCTACTTTCTTGTGTAACGATAACGACGCGATGGCAGGATGTTTGCTAGGTGGTGGAACAGCGATTAACGCGGGAATGTTTTGGAAACCGCCCAAACAGGATTGGGACAATAACTTCCCGAGCGGATGGAAATCGGGTGATATGGCTCAAGCGGTTGCGAATGTGTTTACTAAAATTCCGTCGACTACGCACCCTTCTATGGATGGACAGAATTATTTGACGCAGGTCTATGATTTGTTGAGCCCAACTTTTGCTTCTAATGGGTGGACTAACATTCCTGATCCAAATGCCAATCCAGATTTGAAAAATAGAACGTTCTACAGACCCCCAACAATGGTAATTAAGAAGCAGCTGTTAATTTCTGTCTTTCCCAAGAATAATCAATTCCATATTCGCATTTAGTTTATCAATGGTCAACGTGGTGGACCACTCGCAACGTACATGGTTAATGCGTTGGGTCGTTCAAATTTTGCAGTGTTGTTCGATACTATGGGATTACGAGCAGTTCGAACCGGATCTAAAATTACAGGAGTCGACGTTCTAGCAACTGGTGGACGGGGATTTACTGGAACAGTTTATTTAAATCCAGGCGGTCGAGTTATTTCCTCCGCAGGAACATTCGGATCAGCGAAGTTCTTGTGGAGATCAGGGATCGGAACGTCTGATGTGCTTAATACTGTTGCAACGGCTGACGGAAGCAAGATGATTTCCAGCAGTCAGTGGATCAATTTGCCTGTCGGATACAACTTGATGGATCACACAAACACGGATTTGGAGTTTTCTCACCCCAACGTTGTTCAGTTTGATTTCCACGGGGCTTACACCAATCCAATTGCCAGTGACAAAAGCTCTTATCTGAGTAAGTTTTTGATTTGTATGTTTGATGATGTAAGTTTCTTACCCTTTTTTAAAATTTCAGATGGACGAAGTGGAATTTTGGCAATCGCCGCACCCGGTTTCCCGATCTCTGCGCACGAAATTGTTACCACAACAGACGGCACTACCAGATCCTTCCAATGGCAAATATCCCCTCGAGGATCCACTAGTACGTCCGTCATCATGTCAATGTATCTTGGAAACGGATACACATCACGAGGAAGACTTGTTCTCAACTCCAATTTAAAAACTACCGTACAAACGAAACCGTACGCTGCAAACAGTGCTGATACCGGTGCTATTATTACGGCAGTTAAGAACATGTACGCCACTCTTGCCCAGATCTCAAATTTGAAGTGGATTTCACCGCCGGCTGGGGCTTCGTCTTCTCAACTCGAATCATTCGTAACTGGATACACTGGAGGTAGAGGATCAAACCATTGGATGGGATCATGTAAAATGGGAACCGACGATGGAAGATTGAACAATGGAACATCCGGTTCTGTCGTTGATACAAACACCAAAGTCTATGGAACTGATAACTTGGTAAGTATCCGTCTGTAAACTTTATATATTTTTTCTCACATGTATTTTGTGAATAGTTTGTTGTCGATGCGTCAATTTTCCCTGGAATGGTAACCGGAAACCCCACCGCGGCGATTTTATCTGTCGCCGAACAAGCCGCTATGAAAATTCTTGCTTTGGGAAGCACATCATCGACCACCACGACTACAACTTCACAGTCTCCAAGTCCCAGTCCAAGTGGATCCTGCGTTGCTCTTAATGGTCAATGTGGCGGTCAAACATACACAGGAAGCACCTGTTGCGTTACTGGCACCGTCTGTACATTCAAATCATCATTCTATTCACAATGCGTTGCTGTCACAATCACTTCTCCCTCTCCAATCCTAACAACGACAACTACCACACAATCAACGACGACCACCACGACGACGACAACTTCTCAATCTTCAAGCCCAAGTCCGAACTCATCATGCGTCGCTCTGAACGGTCAATGTGGAGGTCAATTCTACACTGGAACTACCTGTTGCGTTGCTGGATCAGTTTGCACTTTCAAATCACAATACTATTCGCAATGTCTTGCTCTCCCGTCTCCCTCTCCCATTCCAACGACGACCACTACGACTACGACTACTACGACCACCACGACGACCACGACCACTACTACCACGACAGTTTTGCAATCTCCAAGCCCTGTCGGAAGTTGTGTTGCTGCAAATGGTCAATGCGGAGGTCAATTCTACACTGGAATTACGTGCTGTGTTTCTGGAACTGTTTGTACCTTCAAGTCACAATATTATTCGCAATGTCTTGCTTCTGCAGTCATCACAACAACCACAACCACCACCACGACGACAATGTCTCCTTCGCCAAGTCCTTCTCCTTCTGCACCAAACTTCCAGGTTTCTGCACTCTTGACCTCCTCTAACACAAAATTCGGAACTTACATCGAAGGAGCTGCAGGGGATCTCTCAGGAAACGCATACGCCGTCAACTTTGGATCAAATTCCCAAACCCAAACATTCGGACGTATCAACTTGTCAACCAACCCTCCAACTCAATCCCAGATGTTGTCATACGAATCAGTCACCCAATTTAACGGAATCCGTGTTGTTTGCGATAATGGATCGTCAAGAACCTTCTTGGTTGCGGACAAACAGAACAAACGAGTCATCAAAGTTGTCGAATCTAATGGTTCTACCACTGCGTCTGTTTTCTGCAGCAGCAGTGGTATGCTTGTTGGAACTCCAAACGATCTTGCAATTGACTACACAAACCAACGCGTCTATCTCTCAGGACAGGGTAATTTATCACTAAGATTTGATTAGGTAGCATTTTGCTAATCATTGATATGTTTTTTTTTATTCAGTGTACAACTCGCAATCAACTGCCGCTGATGGTGAAATCTGGATGTGCACAAAAGACGGAGTTGCTACCAAACTCTCAGACACTTCGAGTCTTCTCGGACGTACCAACGGTATTGAATTATCCATGGATCAAAAGACTCTCTACGTTTCCGAGACATTGAACTCTGGAGGAGGTCCAAGCACTGCAAAGATTGTCAGTTTCAGCTTAAACTCGGACGGTACCTTGAACAAATCATCACGAAAAGTATTCTACGACTTTGCTTCTGATGGAACCAACACCGTTGACCCCGATGGTATGAGACTCGATGTCGCTGGAAACTTGTACGTTTCCAGAAATGGAGGAGGTCACATTGCGATGTTGAACTCTTCCGGTCAATTGGTACGAAAGATCACACTTCCAGGTACAAACTACCCAACAAACTTCGAATTGGTTGGTAACGATGGAAAGACTGCAATCGCAGTTGGACGTTGCGGCAGCGCTGCTTACGGATCTGGTGTTGGTTGTGTCGATACATTTACTGTTCCTTATGCTGGAAGAGCTTGGCAAGAACTTACAAACCGCAAATCGACTTCATGTCCCTGGTGATCTCTATAAAACATTTCTCAAAAACTTGTCTTTCTATGTAATCTTTTTTAAAATGTTTTTCTTATTACAAACAAATATGTAAAATGAAGGAGTATAAATTTACAGTTCTTTCTTGTTATAGAATCTGTTCAACGAAGAAATGAATCCAAACTTGAATTCCTCTGTCTTGGTTCTGAACTCCAAACAATACCCATTATTTGCAATCTTAAACAACAAATTGATAATGTACTCAGATTTTATGTTCATAATCGTCGACTTTCTTCCCCGCGAATCTGCTGTCGCACTTTCCCAAAAACAATACGTTGCCGTTATGCCGCAATTTTCCCGCAGAATTATCACTCACAAACGACAACTGGATCAACTTTCTCTCCCTTTTTTTCATCACAATCAGGGTTACGTTTAGTTCAATCATTTTATCAGGAATAGAACCTCGCCACAGACCACATATTCCATTACTCTTGTCTCACTGCAGCCTCGCAATGAATTCTTTAAATACAAACGTCGAGCGAAGCCATCAACACGACTTGATTTCGGGATACTTAAATCATTGGAAGAAAAACCGCTAAATCTAAAATATTTGGATACATAGTCTCCGTCTCCTTCGCCAGTGACGCGTTCGAATCAATACGCGCAATGTGTTGGTGACAATCACACTGGACCTAAATGTTGTGTATCGGGATCTACTTGTACATTCGTAAACATGTAGTATTCTCAGTCCAAATAAGATATTTTGTAAGAGGGAGGGAATGGAAGATGCGTATTCTTATGTAAAACAAAATTAAACAACTTTTTTCTATTCTTTTTGTTTTCTACCGTGTTCATTTGCAAAGATAAATATATGATGATTCAAAAATGAAAAAACTGCCGTGATTTAAGATGTTATTTTTCCCCTCGGAAGATACCGAGATTTCGAAATTTGTGGTACCGCATGAATCAATCCCTTTTTCCCTTTTTCCGCCCTCACTGTCACGAGGACGGCATATTGCATGCAAAATAAATTTCATAAATTGAAAACAAGGTTTCAAACGGAAATTCCGCCAAAAACAGGACGACGGAAAAATGAATAGACTTCTTTCTTCGTTGTTTGTGATTATTTTCTATGTATTTTACGGTAACTCTTTTAAATTGTTTTTGAAATAAACCAGTTTTTAAAACTTTTGTGTGTTGTGCTTTTTTGCAGTAAATGGACAAGCGACTTCAGATTGTACTGACGCTGCGACCGGGATTTCAGGAGGATGTTTGCAACTCGGAAACTTTGCAGTTATGGTTGCCATCCCTTCCGACACAACAACTTATCCAAACGAATTTATCGTGAAAATTGTAAGTTCGAATTGACACATCTGCGGAAAAAAGAAATAACTAATGAATGTTTTTAGACTGGATCACGAACGAATGGAGCTGGATGGAGCGGACTTGCGTTGGGTGGAAGTATGTTGACTAGTTTACTTCTTGTTGCGTCGATTGATAACGGAGCGACATCTGTGTCTACGTCTCTTCGCGTTGCTCCGTACGTCGATGTTCTCCACCGCTTATCAACTCCTTTTGTCTAATATATTGTCTCTTTTGATTTAGATACTATGCCGCGCCAGTTTTGTACACTGGATCAGCGACTTTAACCAAACTCGCGCAAACTTACAACTCTACACACTTCACCGTCACTGTCCGTTGCAAAGGATGCACTTCATTCTCGCAAGAAGGAGTTAGCAACACTATTGATTTCACACAAGCTTCTGGTGTATGGGGATATGGAATGGCCAGTACATCAGTTCCTGCAGATCCAACACAAATGCTTCAACACGATCTTGGATTCGGAATGTACGGTGTTCAATATTCCAACATAAAAGCACGTGGAGCAAACTACGGTACATGGATAAAACTCGGTCAAGCATCGACCACAACCACAACCACCAGAACTTCACCGAGAACCACAACCACGACAACAACAAGAACATCAGCTTCTCCAGCGAGTTCATCACCAACTGGAGTCGCCGCAAAGACTTATGATTATATTATCGTTGGTGGGGGTGCAGGTGGACAAGTCATGGCGGACAAATTATCCGAGTCGGGAAAATCTCAAGTACTTTTGATTGAACGTGGTCCACCGTCAACCTGGGTAAACGGTGGTCGTGATGGATCCGCGTGGATCACTGATAACCAACTCACACGATTCGACGTTCCGGGACTTTGCAATGAAATTTGGAACAACGCGTCAACTTTCCTCTGTAACGACTACGACGCCATGGCGGGTTGTTTATTGGGTGGAGGAACAGCGATTAACGCGGGAATGTTTTGGAAACCGCCCAAACAGGATTGGGATAATAATTTCCCGAGTGGGTGGAAATCGAGTGATATGGCCCAAGCGGTTGCGAATGTTTTCACAAAGATTCCGTCGACTACGCATCCTTCTATGGATGGACAGAATTATTTGACCCAGGTTTATGATTTGTTGAGTCCTACTTTGGCGTCGAGTGGGTGGACTAATGTTCCTGATCCGAATGCCAATCCAGATTTGAAAAATAGAACGTTTTACCGACCTCCAACTATGGTAAGCAATGAACAGTTAGTTAATTGCTATCTGCTTTATGAAAGATTAATTTTAAAATTCCCATTTAGTTTATCAATGGTCAACGAGGTGGACCACTTGCAACCTACATGGTAAACGCACGATCTCGCACAAACTTTGCAATTTTATTCGACACCATGGGTCTCCGCGCCGTCCGCACAGGTTCAAAAATCACCGGAGTCGACGTGCAAGCTACCGGCGGCCGAGGTTTCACAGGAACAATCTACTTAAACCCCAACGGACGCGTAATTTCCTCCGCGGGAACATTCGGTTCCGCAAAGTTCTTGTGGCGATCTGGAATCGGGTCGACTGATATGCTCAATGTTGTTGCGGCTTCGTCGGATGCCGGTAAGATGGTGCCTAGTAGTCAGTGGATTAATTTGCCGGTTGGGTATAATTTGATGGACCATACGAATACGGATTTAGAGTTTTCGCATCCGAATGTTGTTCAGTATGATTTTCATGGTGCTTACAGTAACCCTGTTGCCAGCGACAAAAGTGCATACTTGAGTAAAGTCAAAAACCTCCCAAAAAAACTTTGCTGATATCAAACTTTGAATTTAACATTTATCTCCTTGGTTTTTTTTTTTAGATGGAAGAACGGGAATACTGGCAATCGCAGCACCAGGATTCCCAATCTCCGCACACGAAATAATAACCGCATCGGACGGAAAAACCCGCTCCTTCCAATGGCAAATCTCACCCCGCGGAACCACTTCCACATCCGTAATCATGTCTCTCTACCTCGGAAACGGGTACACCTCCCGAGGTCGACTCGTAATCACGTCTTCACTAAACACTCAAGTACAAACTAAACCTTATGCGGCTAATTCTGCTGATACTGGTGCGATTATTTCGGCGGTGAAGAATATGTACTCGACGTTGGCGAAGATTTCGAATTTGAAGTGGATTTCTCCGGCTACGGGGTTATCGGCTAGTCAGATTGAGTCGTTTGTTAATAATTATAATGGTGGGAGAGGGTCGAATCATTGGATGGGAAGTTGTAAAATGGGGACTGATGATGGACGAAGTGGTGGAACGTCGGTTGTTGATACAAATACTAAAGTTTATGGAACTGATAACTTGGTAAGTTATCTGATTGCAAAAAGTTTGTAAATGTTTCGTTTTCGTTTTTTATTAATTGTTTGATGTTTAGTTTGTCGTTGACGCATCGATTTTCCCTGGAATGGTTACAGGAAACCCGACCGCGGCAATTTTATCTGCTGCCGAACAAGCAGCTATGAAAATCTTGGCTTTGGGTAGCTCCACCTCCTCTACAACTACTTCCGCGAGTCCTAAAACGACTACTACGACAACCACGGCTGTGAGAAGTCCAACTACCACATCGGTTCGTGTTTCTCCGACAACCACGACGGTTAGAACATCTGCTTCTCCGTCTCCGTCCCCAGTTGCTGGCAATTGCGTAGCGAAATATGGTCAATGTGGTGGATTGTCCTATGTAAGTTTTTGAAAATATACGAAAGTAGGGGATTTTAGATTTAACTTTTGATATCTTTTGTAGACTGGAAGCACTATATGTTGCTCTGGATCGACTTGCAAGTACTCGAACGATTGGTACTCCCAATGTTTGTAAAATAAAACGAAACAGTTGTTAAAAACTTCAAGTGCTCAAAGTGAAAAAGAAAATATCTATGCGAAAAAATTGTAAACTTCTTGATAAATAAAATAAAAATCGATTTCTCTTATTCCAAAGCCCAAGCACATAAAATCCGAAACATCAACAAACCAACCTCTCATCATACTCCCAAACCGAAACACCTAACCTTCCGAAATCCCTCGCAACGAAATTTTGTAACGTGAATGTATTTATCCCGATTATATTTGCGCACTCGTGTAATAAGTATCCGTACGTCGTTGACCAAACGCCAGAGATATCCGCGGGGTTGTATATCGCGTACCGGATCTGTGAGTTTGGTAGTGTTGATTGAACGTCGATTGGATTTGGAGTTAGTGGGAGTGGAGATTTGGGGGTTGATGAGGTGGGTGGAATTGGTGGGTCGGGTTTTATGAATTCCATTAAAATATCGATCCCTATAATCATAAATCGGTAATCAGAGAAAAAAACGTTGGCGATTGCATTAAAATCTAAAAAATTTTTGACATATACCGGACCCGGATTCAAAATGTTTATCATCGTAACTTTTCGAGTGAAGAAATTTCCCAATATATTCCAAATACCCATCATATTTATTTCGATACGGGTTTCGTTCGTGTGATAACTTTAACCATGATACTGCCATCGGTGAATTATATGGTTTCCATCCGTCACCGCTACCCACATGTTGGTTAAAAAAAAAGAAAAAAAAAAAGGATTACTGGAATGACGTACGAGGAAATAAACCCGATTTGAAATCTTAATATGGTTGATATGATTACTGGGATAACATATTGAACTTCGAAATCTGGATACGACAGTGGTGGAAGTTGGTGTAATAAACTAAACGTTGACGCGATATATCCGTACATATCAGCTTGAAACCAATTCCAAAATATCAAGTTTTTCTATAGAGAAGGAGAAAGTTTGAATTAAGATACCTGGAAGACTTAATCTATCTAAAAGTCGGATCCACCATAAGGGATAGTTCAGAGTTTTCAAAGGAAATTTAAAATTTTCGTTGTATGATTTAAATAATTCGTTCGTTTTTTGTGTTAACGGTCCTAATCCCGGAATCGGCTAGTTTCAGAGATGCGGGTTCACATTAAAAAAAAAAAAATACGCAAAATGAACATCACTTAACATCGTGAACTTGAATACCTCAAATATCCGAGTATGAGGTAAAACCACATCTTTTAAACCCGCCGGCAACTCCTCATTATCCACCGCACTCGGTAACATACCATGAACCGCCATCAACCTCAAATCCGACAAAAACACGGGAAATTTTAAATAATTACACGCGATGAAAATAAACGATAGCGTAACTGACACGTCGATTCGCACGCCGGTAGGATTGAGTAATTGCAAGTGACTGGTTTTGGTGGTTTTTGTGGGGTGAAGGCGGAGGATTGAAATATGAGCAAGGAATATGTCGCGGATTGTTTCCTGGGAAAATGGTTGGGGAGAGTGTTAGTGAGATGGAAGGGTGTGGAGAGGGTGGATGTTTACGTCAAGTTCATTTGGGTATTTGTATTCTGTAATTAGCAAGTCAATCTGTTTTCGAAGGATGAACTGAATTACGGGGACATAAAACGACTCTGGGATTCTCGAGAACCCTAACATCAAAAAGTTTAAAACAAATAATCAAAATTTACTGAGAGTGTCTACGTGGTTTTGAAGCTTCCAGCGTCTTAAAGACGGTCTCTTTTTTCGGAGCGGTAGAGAATTTCTTCCCCGAGGCAAACAGCGAGTGGTCATGCTCGGACACTTCCTCCTTGTAGTTTTGCAGGAGATGGTTGTTCTTGCACTGGTAGCCGCTGCTGATGCGCTTCCACACAGTCGTCTTGCAGAGGGGACACGCGCCAAAACTCGCCATATCCCGCCTTTGATGAACAAGTTTGTGAAGAAAGTAAGAGCCTCTCTCTCTCACTCTCTCTCACTGTGACTCATGTCTTGCAGGCTGTGCTGCTGGATGGGAATTCCGAGGAAGTCAGAACCGCCCAAGACATCGTCCCTGTAAACGAGGCCTACGATCCCCGTCCGCTCTACGAACGACTGCAAGAGAACAAGAACAAGAAAGATGAAGGTTGATACCCTCTTGTATTCTTTGTTACTATCTGACTGTTAATTCCCAGAGTTTGCTGAAAAACTTAAACTTGGTAAGCTAATTTGAGAATCGCAGTCGCAACTGAGTCAGAGTGTAAATAGGCAATCGTATTAAGCGGCTAGACGAAGACGAAATCGCATTCTTAACTCAACTGGATTCAAGTAAACGTGACGCTAATCTGCAAATTGAGAAACAAGTAAAGGAGGAATTAGAAGGTTATGAGAAGTCACAAAGAGAAGCCATGCAGACGCAATCGCATAAACCCATCGTCGTCGATTCTACTGTCGGAGAGTTATTTTCAAAGGAGAAAGCGGATAATAAATCTAAAGCGTCGAAAAAGAAGACGCTGGCGGGAGTTGTGGTGAAGAAGCGAAAGAACGAAGACGCTGAAAAGAAACCTGACAAAGTTATTGATTCTGAGACGCTTTCGCAGGAAATTAAGAAGGTCAAACAGTCGCCTCCACCTGATACCAACTCTTCGAACGAATCAGTTTCGGGACTGCTAGTAAACTACCCAGATTCTGATTCCGATTGATATCATCTATCACTGTATTTTATGAATAAATTATTTGTTTCCAAAATCGCCTCGATAAATTGAAATATTTTTTATTAACAAAAAACTTAATCTTTCTTTAAATCCATCTTCTCCAACTGAACTCCATCTCTCGTAACAATAAAAATCTCTAGGTAATCTCCCGTGTAAATATCTCGTTCTGCTGCTCCAGTGAATGCGTCCTTTACAATTTTTACGACTGATTCCACTGGTAAGTTGACTCGAGCGTCATTTACATGATCCGCAAACTGTAACCAGGATTTAACACCATATTAATGTGGTAAAGCGGGTGAATAAGTACCTGGTTATCCAAAAACGGCTGTACGATAGATCCACCTGATCCACCAGCTCTCCATCCTTCTCTTTCAAAACTTCCAACGGGATCATAACTGTACACACATCCTTTGCCTTGAAAAGGTGTTTAACATTTTTTTCGAAATTAAAGGAATGCAAATATCATTACCATTTTCATCTAATCCACCCAAAATATTGTATACGTAAAACGGGAAAAATCGTTTATGATAAAGCATAATTGACAGCATTTGCGCTATAGACGGCGTACTCATTGGTTTTTCATGCTGATGTTGGAACCACTACAACCCCAAATTAAAACGTTAATCTCACCAATTCTAAAAAAAAAAATCTGATTTGTGAACCTCGAGTCTTTGACCGATTCTTTTCACCAACGTAACAGCGTCAGCGTGGAATCCACCGGTTCCCAAAACCGCATAATTTGACCTAAACATAAAATTTATCAATTCACTTGCGTTTTTGGAGATCATTAATCAATAATTACAATTTAAATGCTTTTGGAGAGTATCGAGTGTTGATTGAGTATCCTTCACTTTGACGGGTATCTGCCGCGACAACAGCGTAATCTTCTCCCGACACCGCGACGGTAGTTCTGATAATTGTTAATTAGCAAGGGTGTATATGTGTGGGATAAGCGTACCCTCCGTTGTCTGTGTATGGCGAGAACTTGTGCTCGATGGCGTGCAGGTTTATGTTTGTGGGCAAGGGATTTACTTTGCTGTCTCCAAACTCGAGCATCTTTCGTGTGGCTTCTCGAACGTCACCTGTCAACTAAACAATGGCTAACGTGTCTACAGTACACGGTATTTTCATGGTTGGGAATGAGCGTGGAATAGCCGAATTAAGAAAAATTACGAAATCAACCGCAAAATAAATTCGTTTATTAATCAAATCTAAATTTCTAATCCCACGTGTGAATTTTCTATGACCAATCGATTTCCAGCTGCTCACACGCCGAGCCTTAAGCCACATTGTAAAAAAAAATCTGAAAAAAAAGTTTCGATACAAAAAACCCGCAATTGATCTTACAGATTTCTTTGAAAAGAACTTCTATTACTTCTTCAAACCTTAATAATTATCTACGCTTTCAACAATGATCGCATCAATCTTTAGATCAATCTTCCGCGCGAACCGTGCCTTGAAAGGAATCCAACAGACGCCGAATACGTTAACGACCGGATCGCAACAGATTTCACAGCAGAGGATTTCTGCTACTACTGTGCTTATTGGAACTGCTTCGGTTGCCCTGGGTGCCCAAGTGTTTTCTGAAATTCATTAATTGGGGAGTTTAAGGAGATTCTTGCGGCCCCGGGGGTTTTTTTTTTGGTTTTTGCTGATTCTTTTATTTCGCTGTTTTTTTACATCCCTGTTATAATCCGAGTTTTTTTTTGTGGGGAGTGTGTTTTTTATTTTATAAAAAAAAGGACAATTTTATTTCTTTTGTTAAATTATCGAAGCATTGTTTTTCGATCTGGATCATTTCATTTATACTATTTCTTTGAATTTGTTTTAGATTTGAAACAAGGGACTTTTCTGACTTTTTATCTGTTTTAAGTTTGGTGGTTATCTTCTTATTTGGACCATTTGTATGGCATTTTTTCGTTTTTTTTTTTATTATTGATATTATATCCTTACTGGACTTTTCGTTTGGTTTTTTTTATCGCTGTTTGATACATTTTTCCTTTTTGTTTTGTACTTGTAAAAAAGTATACGTGTTATTGTTTGAATTTTTAATAGTTTTTGTATGGAAACCAAATAAAGCAATGTAAGGATATAATGATGAATTATTTTGTCTATTTGTTTTACTGTTTTGCAAGAGGATTTGCCAATCAATGTGGTTTTAGAGCGTACGAAAGTTATTGGTCACTTTTGTTTGATGATAGTATTAATCGTTTCCACCAATCACGTTTTAAACGTTTGCAAAAAAAAAAGTTCGAACCCAGAATCACTTTAAAGGTCGGGGACTTTTTTTGTGAAAATTCCATCCCTTCGACATAGAGAATAATAATAATAATACGAAAAAAATTAGATAAACGTAGGGATAGCAAATAAATTCGTTGATATGAGTACAACGCAAAAACCTTCATCGTCCCGAACAAGACGTGATAAAGATGATACGGGAAACCCTGATCTTAACATTGCGGCGATTGGAAATTATGTATTTCAGAAAACTGTGGGAGAAGGAAACTTTGCGAAAGTGAAATTGGCATCTCATAAACTAACCGGTGCTGAGGTAAAAACCGTCGATTTAAATCCTTTGAAAAAATTTTTAGTTTATGATTTTTTTTTTCCTTTTTACCCATCGCAACAAAAAAAACAAACAAATAATGAAAAAATAAACAAAAACGAAATTTTAGGTCGCAGTAAAAGTAATCGACAAAACAACCCTCGACGAAAAAAAGCTGAGCAAATTATACCGCGAAGTACGAATAATGAAAATGCTGCACCACCCAAACATTGTAAAATTATACGAAGTCATTGAAACCAAACACACAATGTTTCTGATTATGGAGTATGCGTCCGGCGGTGAGTTGTACGATTATTTGGTCGTGCATGGCAAGATGAAGGAGAAGGAAGCGAGAGCAAAGTTTAGACAGATTTTATCGGCTGTTAGTTATTGTCATAAAAAAAGAGTTATTCATCGTGATTTGAAAGTGAGTTTTTGTTTTTTGTTTTCTTGAGTGTTTTTTTTTTGCGGAATGGAATTTTTTGCGGATTGTTTTTATTTTTTAATATTTGTTGGTTAGGCCGAGAATCTATTATTGGATGTAAATCTGGATATAAAAATTGCTGATTTTGGGTTCAGTAATATGTTTGATCCCGATTCAAAATTAGATACTTTTTGTGGATCTCCACCGTAAGTTTTTTTTGCATACGTTAAAACACACTAAATATAAATCCACTCAAAATACCACTAAATAAAAGGTATGCAGCTCCAGAGCTGTTTCAAGGACGTCGTTATACAGGTCCGGAAGTTGATATATGGAGTTTAGGAGTCATATTATATGTTTTAACTACGGGGTGTCTTCCGTTTGATGGGAAGAATTTACAAGAAATGAGGGAGTCTGTGTGTAGAGGAAAATATAGAATTCCGTTTTATTTATCAGATTGTAAGTTTACAAAAAAATCTGATAATTTGCGGATGCAATTTATTAATCTAACAAAACACTTCTTTTTGTTTATTTTCATTTTTCTACGAAGCATGTGAAAAACTTCTCCGGAAATTCCTAATCCGTGATCCGTACAAACGCGCCAGCTTAGACATGCTTATCGACGACCCATGGATAAACGAATCCTACGACAACTCACCAATCTTCGTCGACGTTTCCCAACGCGTAGAAGAAGACGAGACCATCATAAAACTAATGGAGGCCAAATTCAAAATCGACAAAGAAGCATTGTTAAAGGGACTTCGTGAGAATGTGTATGATGATACTACCGCGATTTATTATCTTTTGTATCATGAGAAGGATACGAGGTCTCAGTTGGCGGCTGAAGTTGCGTTGGCTACTTCTGGACCTCGTCCGGCGGTTACGGAACAGTCTCGTGCGAAGGATAAGGAACAGAAAGTTACACCTACTATGGGTGCTATTGATGAAGATGGGGTTGCGCAAGAGGCGACGGAAGGCGTTGCTCCTCTTACGAGACCTCAGCAGAAAGCTAAACCGAAGAAAAGACGGTTCACGGTTGGTGGAGAAGCTGAAGTTGCGAAATTGGCTGATGAAGATCCGGAAGCAGCAGAGTTACTTAAAAAGGTGCAAAATCAACCTAATAAGGATGATACTGCGAAACCAAGTGTCGGAAACGCAATTCCGGCTCGTAATGAAACTACGGCGATTCCGCAATCTACGATGATGGTCCCACAACCACCTTCTCACCAGGCACCGCAAAATGTTCCTGCGTCAGTTTTAACAATCTCGAATAGCCCTAACGACCATAACGTCACTGGTGGTGGAGCACCAGCAGGAAGCGACGACGGAACAACAAACGGAGGAACCTCACAACGAAAACGACACAACACCATCGTCGGAATCCTACGAAGTCATATCCGCCGTCAATCTGAATTCTCCAACGGAATGACTCCAATATCCCCATCCGCCGACAAAGGCGGCGACACACTCGGAAGCCAAGCGACAAACGGAACAGCAAACAATGCCGATTCACCACAAACCGCTAGTCGCAATTCGACAACAAGTACACCGGCATCAGACGAAAATAAACCCAGATCGTTAAGATTCACGTTTAATTCCAACACTACATCATCCCGTCCACCCGATGAAATCGTACAGGAAGTTACGAATGTGTGCACGAAAAATGGGATCTCGTATAAAATTCCTTCGCGGTTCCTTATCGAGTGTGTGTGGACGAACCCGGTTGCTGGAAAAGATGGTGTGAAGTTTGAGATTGAGATTTGCAAGTTGCCGAGATTGAAAAATTTACATGGGTTGAGATTTAAGAGGGTCGGAGGGTCGTCGACTGATTACAAGGATATTTGTGAGAAGATATTACAAGAAGTTGCGTTGTGATAAAAGGTTATTTTTTTGTTGCTGCAGATTTATTGTTTCTTTTTTTTTTTTTTGTTTTTTCTGGAGGTGGACTGTTTTCTGGTTGATTTTTCTTTCCTTTTTTTCAAGCTTTGTTTATCGGGATTTGAATTGGTGGGATACAGACGAACTAAAAAATAAAAAAAACACTTGAAAAAATATGTAAAAATTCCAAATATGGTCGACGCGTTTTTTTGAGAAAAACACAACAGACCCTTTTTTCCAAAATTTAAAACACAGCTGATATGTCCGCTCCTGCAGTTCCGCCCCGACCGTACAAATACCAATTTTACAAAGATATCCACTCAAAAGATAAACAATCGACTGATTCTCAATCCTCGAACTTTAAAGATACACCGCAACTTCAAAAATATAGCACTGGGGTTGAGAAAATTTGTAATTATCAATCGCCGAATTCTATGAATAACGCAAATAGTAACGATATGGATAATGAAAATGAATTGATAAGATCGGCGCTGGAAAGTTTAAATATAAATAAGGATCACGGATCAAAAGATTTCAAAGTTAAAATCTCGCAGGAGACGATGAGGAAATGTACGATGGCTAATGTTTGTAAGTTTGATTATTTATTTTCCCCGTTGGATTGTTTTTAAATTAACAATTTCATATTTTTTCATACAAGTTTTTTTGGATCATTATTGTGACTTGATGTTATATATCGCCCAAAGGAAACTGCGTCTACAAAGCTTTCGAAATGATATATCTGCCAAACAGGTAAGAGAATTAAAATATTTTTTTTTACACTTTCGTGGACCGCTTTCAATTTTTATATTATTTTTTTTCTCTATTGTAGTATGAACTTTCACATTTCGAGATTGAAAGACAATGGAAATTATATTGTGGAAAAGAACGTGCTTACTTACGGAAACGACGAACTAGATTAAAAGTATCTTCTTTCCGTATTCATTCACAAGTCGGCCAAGGTGGTTACGGAGAGGTAGTATTATGGATACTTTCAAAAAAGGGGAAATAAAGATATATATCATTTTCAGGTATACCTCGCAAGAAAAAAAGATACCAATGAAATCTGTGCATTAAAACGAATGAATAAAAAATTGTTATCAAAAATGGGCGAGATTCAACACATATTAACGGAAAGAGATATTTTAACGAGGGCAGAGTCTTTGTGGTTGGTTAAATTACTTTATGCGTTTCAGGATGCGGATTATGTTTATCTTGCAATGGTCAGTCTCGATTCTTATTTTTTATTACCGGTGAAGGTAATTTTTGCTGTTTTGTAGGAATATGTTCCAGGAGGAGATATGAGAACGTTGTTGAATAATTATGGTGTACTTCGAGAAGAACATGCGAGATTTTATATTGCGGAGATGTTGATGGGAGTAGCTGAGCTTCATCGATTAGGATATATTCACAGGTGATTCAAAAATGTCACAATTCTTTGAACGGCGACTCAAAATTCGTTTAAATTTTTTTTTTATAAAGAGATTTAAAACCTGAAAATTTCTTAATTGATGCTAGCGGACATGTGAAGTTGACGGATTTTGGATTAAGTCGTGGGATTTTGAGTCAAGAATGTATCGATGCACTAAAGACAAAGGTTTTCATTATACAGCAAGAGTTTACGATGTTTTTCCAGTTTAATATTTTCTGTATTTTTAGTTGGAGAGAATCAAATCAGCCCCGTTTGTTCCAAAGACCGTGGAGGAGAAAATAAATATTTATAAATCAGTGCGTCGAGATGCCATCATGGTAAATCATGAACCTTGATTACAGTTTTTTTTTAAATAGTCTGTTGTGTTTGATAGGCGTATTCTTTGGTTGGAAGTCCAGATTACATGGCACCGGAAGTGCTTACAAATAATGGTCAAGGATATGGAATTGCAGTAGATTATTGGAGCTTGGGATGCATTTTATTTGAGCTGCTCGCTGGTAAAATTAGACTGTGTGCCTGATCGTTTTCATTTGAATTATGCTGTGTTTTTCAAGGATATCCACCTTTCACCGCCTCAAAATCAGATGACGTTTGGTCCAACGTATATCACTGGAAAAAGGTTCTCGAGAGACCGGTGTATTCTGGAGAAGATGAAGAATTTAATTTTTCTGATGTTGCATGGAACCTTATTACTCGGTAAACGTAAACGATTCATTTTTCATGACAACCAATTTAATTCATGTTCTTAGATTGATTTCAGATGTTTCTACCCGAATCTGTAAAGTATCGGATCTTCAAAACCATCCATTTTTCACATCACTACTTTTCTCAAACTTGCGAACGTCACTGGCACCACTACCTCCTTTCGTCCCTCAACTCTCATCAGAACTTGATGTCTCATATTTCGATGATTTCAGTAACACCAAAGACATGGCGATTTACAAGGAAGTTTGGGAGCGTCAAGAACGATTGCAAAATGAAGTTATGAGTAAAAAAGACGACAATAGTGTTCCCAGAACGATATTTGTTGGATTTACGTTCAAGCACAAAGGAAAGAAACAAATCGTGACAGATTGTGATGATTTGGATCAGCAAAGTATGACGATCAAATACGAAAATACGAATATGTGTTATATGTTTTACAACACCTAAAATAAATCTACAACTAACAATTCGAAAGGGATTGAAAGTATGAGTCCATATTTTATTCTGTGGCGGTTTTTGTTTACGTTATCATAAGGCTCGCAGCATTAGGAATAGTTGGTTCAACGCTTTGTTCATAAGCTATAACATATTGGAATCGATGTTCAAAGGTATGATCTTTTCCAACTGCAGAAGAATGTAAATACTTTTTTTTTCAAAAATTACTATCCAAGAAATAAACACACCACGCTTCAAGTTTTAATATTCGCGTTGCTCGAATTAATCGAAATTCTCATTCATAATCTTGCACAGCCAATCGTCCCCCAATGAAAATTAATGAAATTTAAATAAATGAAACCTTTTTATCTTATGTTCAAATTCACAAAGAAATGTGGTGAAAAAAGTAAAATAAATAAATTTTTATTTTCTATGTTCATGTTGCATCACATTTGACTTCAAAAGCATTAACGACTGAAATAACTGACGATTCATTTACCCTCGCCCCGAAACAAACACAAACTCATTCCTCCTCAACCCACCATCTACCATTTTCAAGTCTGCTCGTGTCTGGAAACATTACAGATTCGTCGTCCCAGCTTGACTGGATCTACAAAAGTGGCCGGTTTCCAACTTGCTTCCGTACTTCATCCCATCGTATCTCGCTATTGTAAAAATGCTTGGTTTGAATCAGAATTCGAACAGGTCCTTCAATAGCTCCATCATATGTCACATTCCGATTGAGATTCGTATGGTAAACCGATCCGGAATTTGATGAAACAGGGAAATCTTGAACAGCGACGTATTCCATGATCGAAGGGTCTTATAAAATGCACTGGATCGGCCAAGTCGATAAATGTCAGCACGTGGAGCACTGGTGGGAACAGTTGAAGGTGTAGAATCAGCACAACTCTTGGAACGATTCACGAGATATGAACTGGTCACCCAACAATCCAAACAACTTTCTCGTAATAAACACCACTGTTACCCGTTCGATCACGCAACTGATTATTCCACTGATCGTAATCAAAGAAACAAAAATTGAGATTGATTCCTTTTTGGTGTGTTCAGAATTGGGTTTGACTCGACGAGGATGAGATGGTTAGCATCGATATCAGCAAAATCGGTTTCTCTCTATCTTTGATTTTCTCCTTTAAGCGGTAGATTGACCCATCAGGGTCAGCGTCGACGTGAAATGACGAAGTTTTAAATTTACAAAGGATTCTCAATCTGTCTAACCGTTCGGGAGCGTCTAACTTCATATCGTAACGATGTATTTTGCTATGAGCTTAACGAAAGTTATAAACCAACGTAATTGCATTCGGAAATTTGCAATGAATTCTCATATTAACCACTCTTCAACATCTCCAATAATCAAGTGGTCTTCTCCTTCTCTCGTTTGGTTTCTGCTTATAGACTGTAGACTGTACTACTGGGTAGCCGCATACTTCTGTCTCCTCCTCTTTAAGCACATCTCCTATCGTTAACGATGCATCTTGCGAGCATGATCGCACCTGCCCGAGTCTTTTCAACACCGTGTTTAACTAACAAAACCGGAATATTCTTGGTTCTTCTCGCCATCGCACGAAGTATCATACCAGTCGAATTTTTGCGGCGCGACCAAATGAGATCTCAACTTTACCCTGAGCTGTACGTTCAACCATGTTTACGCGCACTTGCTGAGCGAGAATCAACATGTCTGTTCCTGCGGATTTGGGTTATTTGCCGCTTCGATTGACTTTTGGTTGCTCCAGTCCTAACTGTAAATGCGCGAGTATACCGATTTTTGCATTTGTTGCAGATCAAGGGTTCTATCGTTGCTGAAACATTGGGAACTATTGGCGTTTCAGATATTTCCAAGAATTTCAGCGGTAAAGCTTTAATATTACTTTCCTCGACGAAACCAGTAATTCAGACGCAGATGATGGATCAACGTTAGGAATAGCTTTGATTTTGCTTTTAACCATCGCCTTTAGTATGTATTTCGCGTATTTGTATGTTAGGGGTGAGGGAATTCGAAGGGAGCGTGAAGTTGCTAAGAACGGTTGGTTGATTGGAGAAAGCTGCGGGAAGAAAAAGATATGGGAAGACGTAGCAGAAAAGCCTGAGTATGTTATAGAAAGTTTACCAAAAGCAGCAAATAAAAATATGTTAAAATAACTCTTTGTTTCTTTTGAATATCAAACGCATTCTTCACCACCTTTCTCGGTATCGTGTTTTGATTGACAGTTTGCAAGCCACGTTGTCAGTTTCTGAGGTTTTTTTTTCTCTAAGCCTCGTCGCTCGTCTAAAAAGTTTGACTTGAAAAGGTTTTGGGCTTGTTTTCACTGCAGCGCAAACGACTAACTGTTTTTTTTTTTTGGAAAATATAGCACATAAATTATGGCCGACGCACCATCAGTATGTTTTTAATTCAGATAAAAGCGTGAGTGAATTAACAATTATTCATTTTGCGTAGGGAGAAAGAGGACGAGGCGGTTTTGGCCGTGGAAGAGGCCGAGGTGATCGTGGACGAGGTGATCGTGGACGTGGTGGCCGTGGACGAGGAAAGAAGGAAGAAGAAAAATCCGAATGGTACAATCAACAGTTTCGAAATCAATGCCGAAAAAACCAGTTACTTACGATATAAATAAAATTTTGTAGGGTTCCAGTCACCAAACTCGGTCGTCTCGTAAAAGAAAACAAAATTCGATCGATTGAAGAATTGTACTTGTTCTCTTTGCCCATCAAGGAATACCAAATCGTCGACAAGTTTTTGCCAAACTTGAAAGATGAAGTTATGAATATTATGCCAGTTCAGAAACAAACTCGTGCCGGTCAAAGAACCCGATTCAAGGTATTCGACATTTGGATTACGAAAGATTCTAAGTTCACAATTATTTCTTTTCAGGCATTCGTCGTCGTCGGTGACAACAACGGACACGTCGGACTCGGTGTAAAGTGCTCGAAAGAAGTTGCTACCGCTATTCGTGGTGCCATCATCTTGGCGAAATTGAGTGTTATTCCAGTCAGAAGAGGTTATTGGGGAACTGTGCTTGGAGACCCTCACACCGTCCCAGCTAAAGTCACCGGAAAATGTGGTTCATCAGTCGTACGATTAGTCCCAGCTCCCCGTGGTACCGGTATTGTCGCTGCACCAGTTCCAAAGAAACTCTGTCAACTCGCTGGTATCTCTGATGTCTACACCCAATCTCGAGGTTCTACCCGTACTCTTGGAAACTTCGTCAAAGCTACCTTCATGGCCATCAGTCAAACATACGCTTTCTTGACCCCAGATCTGTGGGCCGAAACCAAATTCTCAAAGACGCCTTACCAAGAATGGAGCGATGTTTTGGCAAAAACTCAAAAGAGATATTAAATGCATTTTTAATTAAAAAAATAATAAAAATTGTTGTTTAATGTCCGATTCGAAGCCTTTTTTGCAATTAATAAAGGAGTAAAAACATGAAATACGCAGTTGTCTGTGCAAGTAATCAAAACAGAAGTATGGAAGCTCATCTCGTTCTGAGTCAAAATGGGTTTCAAGTACGATCTTATGGTACTGGTAGCGCCGTCCGACTTCCCGGTCCATCGATTGACAAACCAAACATTTACCAGTTTGGAACGCCGTACGAAGATATGCTGCAAGATCTTACAAAGAAGGATATTAATTTGTAAGTCTAGTCAATGCGTTTCTTTTTTATGATGTAAATGATTAAATCTATAGTGGAAACGTAGATACACACAAAACGGACTAATTTCAATGCTGCAACGAAATTTGAAGATAAAAAAAGCACCGGAAAAATTTCAAGAGAGTCAAACAAAGGATTATGATTTGATTGTAACCTGTGAAGAGAGATGCTTTGACGCCGTATGTGAAGGTAAAAGACTGTTTCAAATTTCTTTGCAGATTTTTGAATTATCTCAATTAAACTTTATCTCGTGAATGAAATAGATATTTTGGCGCGAAGAGGAAGTCACACTCGACCAGTACATCTAATCAATATAGAAATCATAGATAACCACGAATCAGCAAAAGTCGGTGCAAAGAATATTTTGAGGTTGGTACAAGAGATTGAAAAGTGTACGGATTTGGATCAAGATATTGAAGGAGTAATGGAGAGTTTTCGAAAGGATTCTGGTGTTGTGTTGTTACACTCAACTTTGTTGATTTGATCGAGAGTTTTTCTTTTCTCATGGACGATTTATTTTTGAACATGACCTGCTGTAATATTTATGCTTTAAAGTGATTTAAAGCGAATGAATTTCAAAGACTTCGAGCGTCGAACGTTTGGATCTCCAAGCCACCTGGTGTCTGGTGAACAAAAAGAAGGGATCTGTCTAAAATTTGGAAATGGCGTGTCGCGAAAATATTAGAACCTTTTGTTCGTGCAAAAAGTTTCAGGACAGTAAGTTCACATTACCTGCGGACTTTTTTTTGTTCTTTCCGACTTCGATTTTCCATTTTTATTTTTTTTTGAAACCTTATTTATTGCTTCATTGGCGAGACGGTTGAGCTCCTAAACATAAGTGGGGTTCTACCAGTCTCCGATTTGAAGCTTTTCTTTAAAGTATAGTTACTTGTGAGACCTGCGTTGGAGTGTACTTTATTAAAGACGACTACCGACAACGGTCTTAATTAGGGAGTGCTACGTACCTTTCACATGTAATTGCGTTGCGGGTGATACCAGCGTCCCCACCTTTCTGTTTTTTGTAATTTTCTGAGCGAAGATCTTTCTATTTTTTATAATTTAGTGGGTTAAGAATGTGAGCGTGCCGCTGAAATAAAGCGGTGGATTGGTTGCTGAATTTCATCTGCAAGAGAATGGTTTGGGTCAAGCGGTTGGTAATGATGAAAGTACGCTTAACAGCAATTTTTATTAATGGGATGGTGGAGCCGCTGAATTTAAGCGGAGATGCATCAGATTCTTGAATTTAAATTTAAATCACCAATTTACAAAGCAACGCAACTTGTGAGACCGGCGTTGGATTGTACTTTTTTAAAGACAACTTTCGACAACGGTCTTAATTAGGGAGTGCTACGTACCTGTCACAAGTTTATTTGCGTTTGCTGGTTCGGTTTTGTTTTGGCGATTTGAGGGTTTATTAGTGGAATTGTAGAACGTTTGAATGTAAGCAGCGCAACTTGTGAGATCGGCGTCAGAGTTTACTTTATTAAAGATGGCTGCTGGCGACGGACTTAATTAGGGAGTGCTTCGAACCTGTCACAAGTGCAATTGCGTTGGCGGCTGTTGTTTTCTTTTAATTTTGCATTTTGCTGAGCGAAACCCTTTCGTAAATCAGACCTGTGCTAACCACGTTATTTCTCTTTTCGTTGCCGAGACGAATCTGTTTATTTTTTAGAATTAAATAGATTAGTTCGTCGACAAGAATAACAGAGATTTGGAACTTGAGCTGCCATAGAACTATATTTGCCCTATACTAAGAAAATTTAAATATACTATATGCCCCGAAAATTTACTTTTGTTCACTAAAATTGAATTGCGCTTGGAGGGACTCAGGCTCTTTCAGGCCGAGAGGAAATCGCGCTGTGATCACGTGAATGTCAAAAACAATAAATGGATCAAGTATCCAAACTCCCCAAAGTCGACGAGAAAAATGACGCCGATTCTAAAAGACTTAGACTCTACGCTACCTTTTTCAGAATATTGAAAATATCCGCACGGTAAAATTTCCAAGTCGTTCGAAAAAAATTTCTAATTTAATAATTCAATCTTTCGAAAATTGCAGTGCGGCTCTGCTTGGATACTCTTTAAGATCTGGTAACATAATATTACCGTTAAAATATTTATAATTCAACATATTTTGCAAATAGGAATCACGATTGTGTTGAAACTTTTAAGAGCATTCCGAAGGTATCAACAATTCACAAAACATGAAAAAAAAAACACGATATAAAAACCCCAAGAATTAAAACAAAACGAATTTTTTAGAAGGACAAATATACTGTTAATTTTCAGTGAAGTATTGAAAAGTGAACAATCGCTTCGGTTTGGTGCGTTATTTGGAACGTTTGTGTTTTTATGGAAAGGGACTAATGAAGGTAATTTAAATTTACAAAGTGCATTATTTTTTTTTTTTCAAAGAAAAAAAATCGATTTTTTGATATTGATCGTTGTTTATTTACTTGTTTGATAGTATTGAGACAATATTTTGGGAAATTACATCCGTCATCAGGATTCATTTCTGGTGCAGTTGCCGGATTATCGCTGCTTGTAAAAAAATGATGATTAGAAATTGCGCTATGAATATTTGATAATAATTTGAATTTTATAGGCGGAGACGCAATCGAATCGAGTTGCTTATTCGCAACAGTTGATGGTCCGTGGGCTACAATGCATAGTAAATTATTTAGCCGTAAAGAAAAAATGGAAATTTCCGCATGGAGATGCTTTGGTATGATACATAATTTGATTTAACTTATCACCGAAATTTGATTCTATTATCTTTTTCAATTTGAATAGTTATTTATTATCGCAAACGGTTTGTAATCTAAAGAAAATGCTCCGTTTTATCAATATTATTAAAATTCTATAACAGCGCAGGTTATGTACGCATACGTTTTACATCCAACGACACTTCAACAATCATTCTGTAAAAAAACATTCGTTATTTCCTTTGCTTTATGGTTTTACATACTAACCGTAAATTTTTGTTTGCTTTAGATAACTTTATTCAAACAACCGGTCCGATACCTGAATCCGTCCTAAAAACTCTCCGACTACAAATCCGCGGGAATAAAGTAAGTCCGGAACGAATTAAAGAACTTATATCTACGTACAATGGAAGTGAATTGGCGTGTGCGTCGGGGTTGGAAAAGTATGAGAATCTTAAAAGGTTACCCTGCGAAGGTAACCCCCCCCACCACCATAAAGAAATATCAATTGGCTATAAAAATATTTGAACGGATTTGTGTTAGTTCTTCATTCGGCGGAACCAATTTGTACGAGACAATCAATGAAAGTGTTTTTAAGAGTATTGTTGAAAGGGTTACCGGTTTACATTAGTTTGAATATTGTTCCGATGGTCTTGCTAAAGTTTTCCGAATTTACAAAAAAGTATGTATATAGATTTTATTCTTATTTACGTCTTCCTTATCCGAGATTAACGTTTTTCTCCTACAGACCGGCTTTATTAACTGTAAGGTCACTGCTAAACGCATCCCGAAGTTCAATTTTCCTCGCTTCCTTTGTTTCTTCTTACATGGCGATAATCTGTCTCCACCGAAATTTCACTTCTTTCGAAAACAAGGTTTTTCACCTTCACACTCTCCCCTCTCTCCACCTCGTTACTGACCACTTCAATTTTTTTTTTGGTAGTTTGTGTACTATGTCGCAGGATTCTTATCTTCATTTTCAATATTCATCGAAGACCCTCGACGACGTGCGGAACTTGCAATGTACGTGTTACCCCGTGGAGCAGATAGTCTCTACCGCGTCCTATACAACAAAAAATTAATCAACTACGTGAAATATTTCGATGTTTTAATGGTAAGACCTTTAACATTTTTACATCTGAATTTTATAGGTGATTTGAAATTTTCAAATTTTTTTTACGGTTTTTGTGTAGTTTTCTGTGTCAACCAGTATTTTGATTGGGTTTTTTCAGTATGAACCGACGATGATGTCGCCGTTGTTTTTGAGGTTGGTGGATCGGACAAATGCGGTTTTGGAAACGGGGTTTTTCCAGTCGTTAAAGAAAAGTAAATTAGGGTCGGGTCTTGGTTTAGATAAATGGAAATAAAATAAAAAAATTCCAAAACTATAATTCTACAATAACAAAATAATTTATTGTTTTGAAAAGGTTTTTT
>JADGJK010000021.1:0-116980 GCA_027600645.1 Nowakowskiella sp. JEL0407 | reverse complement strand
GAAAAACAAAGACGCGTCACCCCGAGTTTTAGCTTTTCTTTTCAATCGCACGAACCATGTTCGCCAAATGACCATCTTCGATTCCAAACTTGACGAGATCCTTTTCCTGAAGAGTCGGAATCTTTAAATGCGATGAGTAATTTAAGGGGAAGAAAATAAGACAAGAAACCCACCTCGTCCGGACGATTAAAACCTTTCGCAATGAGCGTAGTAGCGCAGGATTCGCAGCAAGAAGAGCGGAAGAAGGCGGCGGCTTGTTGTTCAGGAGTTGTCTCCCGGCTTTGTGTATGTCCCATTTGGTGTTACGGGAACTTTTTGACAGGGTCGCATATAGAGCACAACCAAAACACAATCTACCCTTTAATTCTCTTCTCTGATACACGGCGATCTTTATTCTCTATTTCCTCTCTCATTTCCGCCTTAGACAACAATTTTTTAACGCATGTCGCTGCATATTCAACAGACTTATTTTTGAATTGACACTACCTAGACTAGTGCTTGTGCGTATTCGACTTTAATGCTTCGTTTTCGCGTTAATGAGATTCTTTAAAAGATTTGAAACTGCAATTCATTGAAATTTTTCTGAAAAGTCTGTGCATTGAACAATGATAATGTTCTATACTTTCAATACTAAAAAAATGCAACTACTATTACAATTCTCAGGCTGATGATACTGAAAGCGCCGTAGCCAACTCTCCAAAAGGTACATCTTTCTTTGAAATTGTGAATTCACCGTCTAACGCAAACGACAGCTCTCATTCAGTTTCTTCACACACAATACAGCAAACAGGAAATTCAAAATAGCGTAGTTGCAGAGTCACAAACAATGAAGAGTGGCACATTTTTTCATAGATTATTCTCAAACGTTGGAGTTTACAAATGTTGCATCATTGTTGTTCAAAACACGGTCTCTCAATATTATAAATATGCTGCAACGTTTATTCAACTGATTGTTCTTCAATCTTTTGCCTTTCGTTTCTCAGATCTTCTCTTATCTGTATCCAATATCTTTTTGCGGATTCTTATTGCTGATGGTGTCACTTCAATCACTTCGTCGCCTGTAAAACGATGTGTTAATTGCAAATCCATCGATAATACATTCAAAATAGATAGATACCTTGTATGTAGTTCAACATTCTCTCTAGGTTCATATTCACCGGAGGTATCAGTGCCGTCGCTTGTTCTTTGAATGCCACGCGAATATTGGTAGTAGCCTTTGCTTTTACTGGATTCACATCCAAATCCTGTTCTCGAGATGATTCTCCAATAATCATTCCTTCGTATACCTTTGTTCCGGGCGATATAAACAACTTGCCTCGAGCCTGTATATCTTCAATAGCATACGGCGTTGCTTCTCCCCTATGATAACATGAATTGTCTGAAATAGTGCTATCAGTTTCGTAAACTTACTGCGCTGTTGACACAAGTGATCCTTTCCGCACTCTCTCGATCGGACCTTTATGTTCTTCGAATCCAACAAATATGTTATTTAGCACTCCTTGTCCGCGAGTCTGGGGGACAAATATTAATTTAAATCGTTACTACTTTATCCACACTTACATCGTTTTTAAATTCTGCAGGGTATCCTAAAAACCCTCGAGTCGGAATTCTAAATACCAGCCGCGCTTTGTCGTCGCCATCATATGAGAGCATTTCACCTTTGCCTTTCGTCATTCTCTCGATGACCTTCCCCGCAAACTCTTGATCTACTTCAATCACAACCTCTTCAATAGGCTCAAGAATCTTCTTGGTATTGTCAGCCGTAATTTCCGTCTTGTAAATGACGCGCGGTGGTGATACTGAGATCTCGAACCCTTCTCGTCTCATTGTTTCTATCAAGATTCCCAATTGCAATTCTCCACGGCCTTTCACCTCGAAAGCATCACCAACAAAATCAACTTGAAGTGCAACATTCGTTTCGATTTCTTTCAGCAATCGTTGTCTGATGACTTGCGAAGTTAACAGTTTCCCGTCTTGTCCAGCCAATGGAGAATCGTTGACGTAAAACATCATCGAAATAGTTGGTGGATCGATCGGAATATGTTCCAGCACGCTGGTATTTTCCATATCGCAGATGGTGTGATTCACAAACGCTCCATCCAATCCCGCAATTGACACAATCTCTCCAGCGCCCGCTTCTTCCACCGGAACTTGTTCTAATCCTCTACGAATAAGAATCTTTGTAACCCGTCCGTTGCAAACTTCTACTCCGTTGATATCAAGCGATTTAATTGCATCTCCGACCTTGACTTTACCAGATGCGATTTTTCCCATATAACACTTTCCAATAAATAAATCATTCTCGATTTGCGTTACCAACATCGAAAATGGAGCCTCCCTATCGACTGAAGGAGGCGGTACGTTCTTAATTATCGCATCAAACAATGGCTTAAAATCTACTTCTTTTTCACCCATACTATCAATCGCCCATCCATTTTTCGCCGAAGCGTATCGAATAGGATAATCCAACTGCCTATCATCCGCATTTAACTCCAGAAACAATTCCAACAAATCATTCTCCACTCCGTCTATCCTGGATGTGTTTCGATCTACTTTATTCAGGACTACTATCGGCTTCAATCCCTGCTGCAACGCTTTTGATAATACAAATTTCGTTTGCGTCATTGGTCCTTCAGTACCGCACACAACCAAACAAACACCGTCAACCATCGACAACACACGTTCAACTTCTCCTCCAAAATCAGCGTGACCGGGTGTATCAACGATATTGATTCTGTATCCGTTATAAGAAACTCCAGTACATTTCGAAAGAATTGTGATTCCCCGCTCTTTTTCTAGATCATTCGAATCCATCACCCGTTCACCAGATTGTAATTGCGCTGCTCCAGATTGTCGGAGGAGTTGGTCTACCAGTGTTGTTTTTCCGTGGTCGACATGAGCAATAATAGCAAGCTAATAAATATAATGCATAGACTCATTAGTGATTTCTCGTTTGAAAAAGAGAACATTACATACATTTCGAATTTTGGAAACATCGACTAAACCCAACGTAGAATCAGATGATAATGAGCTGAAATAACGAGAGATTGAGAGCGTTGATACTCTATAAGTTGGTGTCAGAATCGTATGCGTCCGAGGGACAAATCTGAGAAACGTCCGGTTCATTTTCAAAAAAAAAAAAATTGGGTGTCACCATTCCTGGTCATCATTCCGTAAAGTTTTCGCTCACTATCACATTGTGCAAATCAGATTTCGCGAACGTCCAACTGTTAAATAATGTAGATATTCGTGTGTCTTTTGCAAGAGTTCTGAAAAGCGAAAGGTGTATTCAGATGACAAAACACAACCTAGATAAATTTAAAGTGACAGTATTATCGCAAGTAATAATCATCATGCATGTTTAATTTTTATTAATCTTCAATGAAACTTCGTTAAACACCAAACTGCTGTGAACCGGTTTGGCGCTGTTTGTGTCGAAGGGTAAGCCACTTATGGTGTGATTGACGAAAACAATTTTTTCTTTTATTCATTTCAAATGTCTTCGACAAACAACGACGCGGACGAGATTAAAATTGTCCATCCTATCAATGACCCCTCAGAGTTTTCTATGAATCTAATCGACTCTGAACCCACAAAACCAGCAACTCCCCGAAATTCTTTTTTTTCCAGTTTCATTGCAATCTCAAAAGCGTATCTTCCCCTGTCCGTGATTACTTTTGGTGGGACTCAAGCGCATTTTGCGATTCTTATTGATGTGTTTGTCACGAGATTGCAATGGGTTAATGAGAAGGAGTTTGCAGAGTTATTCGCGATTTCAAACTCTTTACCCGGACCTGCGTCTACAAAAGTTGCGTACGCGATTGCTGTTATACGTCATGGGATCTTGATGGCTATATATTCTTTCCTGTTGTGGAGGTAACTTGATGACAATAGTTTTGTTTTGAAATGGGTTTCTGAGATGTACCATAGCGTTCCAGGTGGAATATTCATGGCTGTTGTCGCGTTAGGCGTATCTAACCTCGGGAAATCCTTACCATTGTGGACCCAGGCGATAAAGAACGGCTTGGTTGCAGCCGCGCTGGGATTGGTTGTTTTAGCCGCTCATAAACTTGGGAAAAAACTTGTCACCGACCGAATTACACACATAATCAATCTAATTTCGATAATTTGCTCAATAACACTATACAAAGAAGCGTGGTTGTTCCCTTGTTTGATGATTTTCGGCGGACTGACGACGTATATTTGGGAATTAATCGAGCCGTTGATTAACAAAGTGAAGACTTTCAAAAAGAGATCTCGAAAGAATTCAAAAATTATCGAATTAGATAATGTTAAAGAAGATGACACGGAGTTCGACTTATCGGCAGAAGAAATAAAGTATTCTCAAGTCAATCCAACACCGGACGTAAAATCCTTGCACTCGGAAACAAAAATTATCCCTGAATCGTCTCCCGATCCCGAAACTGCCGTTTCTCAGTCGGAAATTTTCAAAAAATTCACTCTTACAGCCGGATTTATTGTTATATTCGTTTGGCTCGTAATTTTTGTCTCATCGATCCTATTAAGGAACTTTACACCAACTACGTCGCCGTATAATGTATTTGGAACTTTCTTCTTTATTGGGTCGATTATTTTTGGAGGCGGACCGGTCGCCGTTCCATTATTGCAAGGATACGTCACTCAATCTGGGTGGATGACAAACTCCGAGTTTCTCATTGGATACGCAATTATTAGCGCTTTGCCAGGTAAGGAGAATGTTTTTAGAAAAACTTGGGATTTTATTTAAAAGCAAACAAATTATTTAGGACCGATGTTCAATTTCGCTGCTTATTGCGGGATTCTGGCACTTCGAAACACTCCTCTGACGTACCTCAGCGCATTCTTCGCGTGGATCGGATTATTTGCTCCCGGTGTAATCCTACAAACCGGTGTTCTGCCAATTTGGTTCAAATACCGTACCCTGAACGTCGCCGTTACAGTTTTCAAAGGCGTAAACGCAGCAGCGGCGGGTCTTTTGTTTGCGGCGGTGTATTTACTTTCTAAATCAGCAATCGATGATCAGAATATTGTGAATTATCCGGGATTCTTGGCTATTTCGTGTGCGGTGTTTGTTATTTGTGGGTTTTTGGGGTTGCCGGCTCCGATTGCGGTTCTTTTGGGTGGTGTTTTGGGTATATTTAGATGGATCGGTGTGGGAATGCCTGTTTAGTGAGCGAGACCTTGACCAACAGCATTTTTTTCGTAAGAAAATTGGGACTATGGAGGTGAACTGACTTAAACTATGCATTTTTTGTATTTCTTCCAAATAAATTTAAATTTCGTAAGGTAAATACATAAATTTCACCAGTAATTTTCAAAGCAACGGCCCATTTCAACTTTAATGCAATGTAAAATTTACCATGAACCACCATTCTGTTCAATTTCCAAATCATTCTGAACTTCATGTCAATTATGATAACAGTCACATTTCCTCGGTCCACCTGCTGAAGAATGCTCATAAGCGCATTCAACTTCAACTACTTCTATTGGATTTTTGATGCAAACCTCGCCCGTTAAACAAATCAGAATCAAACAACTCAATACGAGCCACGAATACACTACTTGGACCAATTTAATCGGCCTCCGTTGTAGTATGTCTCATAATCCAATCGTTTAATGTCATTTTACTTTCAACAAAGTTGATATTTGCATCGCAAACCCGGTGAAAATGTTCATTTTACGACCAATTTATCGTTTCCTTTCTTAGCAGCAAAATTTAACCACGACTCTCGCTATGCGCCGCAATGAAACGTAGAATTACATTGATTTGGCAATATGCAGATATCGTCAGGCCAAATCTGCAAATTCTCGGTCACTGCACAATTAAGCCGTTTAAGCAAATTTAAAAGCATTTCCCAGGTTCAAGAATTCAAGAAATGATTTTATTTTTCTGGGCAATCCCAGATTCCGCGACAATTTTCAAAAATGTTACAATGATATCAGCTTGGCAAAAGGGAATATGCGCTCCATGGGGTCATTGCAGTGCTGAGCAGAAAAGATCAGACCATTTGGTGTGATGCACCTTAAAATATGGGCGAAGTTGTTTCCATGCTCTAGATTCCTTCACCTACTTTTTTTTTAACGACTTTTTTAAAAAAAAAGTTCCAGTGTATTTCTTTTAGGTGCTGTTACCATCCATCGTCGGTCCATTAAACTTCCTACCAACCCAGACAGTTATCCAAATGGAGGATTATTCTCCGTTTCGTTTTCCTCTTTCTGTACGTTGTGTAATTAGTGTACATGGAGCATTTGTCTTTTTGATTTTACTGCAAATGTTTTCAGACGAAAAAAAATATCAAACAAATAAAATTGTGACTTTTTTTTTATATCTTTATATAAATTTATTGAAAGAGAAAAAAAGAAAAAGTGAATGTGTAAGCGGAACGGTGATAATCTAAAAAAAAAAAAAAATCACACGGTCTTTACAAAAAAATCTATACACCAGACATTTAAAAAAAGAACTCAAAAAGAAATTAATAATATTAAGAATCGAAAGACAATAAAAAACTAAACTACTGTAAATCCTAAAAATTGTTTTTCCCAAAATATTTACGTATATGTATAAATCGGGGTATCAAAAAAGAGTGTAACCGCCAAAAAAAACTTATTGTCAACCCCCGCTTCTACTTTCGTCTACTACTACTACTTGCCTGTAAAAATTCATCTTCGGTACGTTTCATTTGCAACTCGAAAACGTCGTCATTTCTGAAACTCTGTAGCCAGTCCCGTCGTTCGCTGCCGAGTACATTATACGCATTCCTGTTACTACTGCTTCCACCCTGCATCATAAATTCAAACGTAAACGAATCACGATCTTGTTGATTATGTGTTTTCCAATCCATTCCTTCGTCCTCATCTTCCTCACCTTCTTCCTCTTCGTTTTCTTGTTCTTCGTCGTCCATATCTTTACCTTCCTCTTCATCTCCATCGTGTTCTTCCTCATTGCTATCGTTGCCTTCGTCGTCATCGTCAACATTTTCTTCGTCTCCACCAAAATCCAAAATTTCAAAACCAGTTTGATCGTTTCTCTGAACGGCAGCAACCAATCTTCTTTCATCCATCGCCACCCTCCACACATGCTGTGTACCAGTAACCAAATCTCTCACAAAGTTCCCGTAAACTTTCATCAATCCATTCGGACCTTGACTCCATCGCGGTTTATCAGCACCTTGTCCACGGTACCCGCAATCCAATTCCCAAAACTTTACGCCCATTTCGCTTCCACTGACAATACGATTCAACTTTTTGTCCACATGGAAACACGTAATCGCATGGTAATGTCCGTTAAGTTCCGCCAAACACTCGCCACCATTCTTGAGATCCCAAATGCGCAACTTGGAATCCGCTGCTGCCGACACCAGCAAATCATCAGAGATTTCCAAGAGCCCTACCAACATGGTATGTCCATCGAGAACATACAAACAATTTCCGTCATTAACATTCCAAACTCGAACACTCGAGTCCATACTTCCCGACACACAAACGCCCAAATTCGCAGAGTAACCGACAGAGTACACTTTCTCTCGATGACCATTACACAACCATTTACAAACTCCCGTCGTTAAATCCCATATACGAACACTGTTATCGTACGAGCCGCTAATCAACAAATTCTCATCGCCCGCGATTGCACGCACACTTTGAGTGTGTCCAGTCAAGCAATACATAAAATATGGGTTCTCCGCAACTTTGAAAGTCTTCATTTCGTCATTTTCAGGCAATTCCGTCGGCAACCTCCACACACGAAGAGTAGTATCACGACTTCCAGTGACAATTAAAGGTCCAAGCCCATCGGCCGCAGACGGAATCAACAGCATGCACCGAACGGTACTCGTATGACCTTCAAACACATACCCACATTTACCCTTTTGCCAGTCCCACACACGGACAGACCGATCCGTCGACCCACTAACAAGCAAGTTCTGGTGCATCGCCAGCGCCCAAACACCCCCGTCATGACCAGCCAACGTATTTACGCACCGACCATGAAGATTCCAAATTTTGATAGTTTGGTCATCCGACCCCGAAACGATTTTCTCCGAGTCAAAGTGGAGACAAGTAACGACGAATTGGTCGTGGCCATAGAAAGATTTTTTCTTGTATTTCCCCGTCGCCCAGTTTCGTGCCGTTGTGAATTTCGTTTTGTAAATCTTTTTGTAATCCACCGGTGGTGTAGCAGGCGCAGGCGCTTGTGTGTGTGCCGATAGATTGTTGGTAAGATTCTCGGAGACTGTATTGGTAGTAGTAATACTAGATTCCGCAGGGAAGGGAACAGGAGAAACACTGTTATAATTAAACGAATAACCTAATTCAAGACACTTTTCTTTCCATATCATATTTCGAGACTCTTGGTTTCCTTCAAAAATCATCGCCCAAGCTTTCGAAACGCCAGCACAACGAACGACAGTTTTCAAATCCAAGAAACTAATTATTTTTAGAGTTAATTCTATCGGGAGTGAGGCGATAATGTCGGTTTTTAGACTTGGAAGGATTGCAGACATTAGGAATTGAATTGATTGGTGGGGGGAGTTGCGGAGGAGGTGGAGCAAAGTGTATGATTTCAAATTTGTCGGGAGGGCAGCATAAGTGTTTAGGATAGGAGGAAGAAAGTCCAGGAGAGGAGAAGGAGGAGTTGAAGGGGGAAATGTTTGGGCGGCTGGGAGAACCGGAGAGTGTTGAGGGGAAGGTAAGTCTTGTGTATCATCAACTAACAAAAAATGTAAACAAAATTACAGGAAAAAGAAAATAAAACAGAGGCATACAAAAGAAAGAGTTTTGGGAGTTTCTCCTTTTGTGAGAAAAAGAGAAGTCTTCCTGGGAAGCGTTTGCAGATCGTTTTTTGCTCATTTTTCAAACAAAATTTAGGACGTGGACGCGTGTGACAAACACCTTCGTTCGGAAATTATTTTGCCGGCGAAACAGTTTATAATTAGAATTGTTTATTTACCCATTCTTAAAGTTATTTAGGTAAGCTATACGATCTTTCTGTAGTCCGTCATTGGTGTTTAATATTCCAGTTACTGTAACTTGGTCCGAGTAACTATCACAGGTAAATTTTTAGATTTTCAGGTATTCTTTAGAATGAAATGACGTTTAAAGATGGATATAAACAAATGTTTCGAATTATTGAAGAAGGATTAGCGATAAAGAAAGAAGAGAACAAATCTTGAAACATTTGTATTGATACATGTAAAAGTCTAAAGTCACACGTTCAAAGTGCGTTCGTTTTTATTTCATAGTTTTACTGGAACACTTCCATTGTTTGCACTTTGTAATGCAGCATCCATAATAGCATGAATAGCTTGAGTTTGTTTTGCGAACACTTTCCAGTCAAGTTTTCCTTCGATGCAAGCATGGAAATCCTAAACATTCAAAAATTTCAATAAGAAAAAGTTCTGAATATCATTGAAAATCATTTCGAACCTTGATCATGTATTCCTGCACACCTATTTCAACATCCTGGACAACTTCTTCCCAAACCTCTCTGTGTCCGTTTCCAGCACCATCCATCGCATAATAGAACCTAGTCTTCGAATCAAGTCCATCTTCCTTTCGACCACCAAACGGCATAAACGTATCAGGAATTCTCACAGTCCCCTTCTCAGCACTAATTTCCGATCTCTGATTCAACGCAGCATTAAACCCACAATCAAATGTCGCGGACTGATTATCCGCATAAACCATAATCCCCGAAAATTGCGTTATAGCGCCAGTTTCCGGATGCCGACCAGTAATAACACCAACAACACTCTCCGGAAGTTTATAATTATACGCAAACAACGAAAACCTAATCGCGTACCATCCTATATCACCAACACAACCCAACGGCTCAACACTCGGTTGCGCGCGGATATTACTCGCGGACATATTTGGATCGGAGAATGTGAATGTGCTGATAACTGAACGGATTTTACCAATTTGGGCGTCACCAGTTGGAGGGTACAGGAAATCAGAGAGAGCGGAGGTTCGAGGATGGTGTTGCCACCAAGTTCCGTCCATGAATACTACTTTGTTTTCTTCGCATGCTTTGATCATGTTTTGGACAGTGGTACGGTTTGCTGCAACTGGTTTTTCACAAAGTATATGTTTCTTTGCCTACAAGCCAAAATACAATTGATTATTACATGGAAAAGAAAAGAAAAAGATAACAGGACCTTTGCTGCTTTGATTGTCCATTCTTCATGAAGGTTGGTGGGAAGAGCCAAGTAAACAGCATCGATTTCAGAGTCGTCCAACACTTGTTGATATGTCCCGTAAGCTTTTTCGATTCCATGCAAAGTTGCAAATTCGCGAGCTTTCTCAAGACTTCTTGACCCGACAGCAGCGACTACTCCGCAACGTTTAATTCCAAGCTAAAAACCAAATTTCATTGACAATTCTTTATTTTTTTTCATTTTTTTTTATATCAAAAAGTAATAAGAAGTAATTTGTAAATAATTACAGATAAAACTTTAGCGGCAATGTAACCGGAACCCAAGATTCCCCAACGGAAAGTTTTGTCTATTTTCAAACAAAGTGAAAATTTTTATTTGATTGGTTTGTGTCCATTATGCGCATTTTCGCATTTATCTGATCGGGTTGTATTGTTTTCTTTTTCGTAAAATATTGCATTTATTCCGCGATTATTTTGTAAGAAATTATATTTGAAAATGAATTAACATAACTTTTGAAAGTTATCGGTGTGTTATTCATGTTCCGGATTCGGATGTGGTTTATGACACAATTAGGCTCAGCTTTGAAACCGAGGATCTGGCGTCTTTATTTATAAGATTATTAATCAATTTGTTTTTCAACAACTGCAATGTTTCCATCGGACTTTGTTTCTTCAAACTGTTCCACGCCTTCCAATTCTCCAAATTCCTACTTCTTTGCCGGTTTTCCCTCTGTCCAGTTGCCGTCGAAATTGGCAAATGTGAAAAAATTCAAACATGGATCGTTTGCTTGTGATAGATGCTACCGAAGAAAAATTAAATGGTATATTTTGAGTGTATTCACTAAAAAAATTAAATTTTGAATGAAAATTTTATTTGTTTCCAATAACAATAATTCATCAAACAATTTACCTGACGAAATAATCGATTTAGTGAATTTGAAAAGACAGAAGATGGTAAAAAGTCAGAAGTTTGTACGCGATGTACCAAAAGCGAGTCTCCTTGCACGTTCACCAGACTTACGACGAGAACGGCTCCAGCATCCCTTCATCTAACAGATGATCAAATCTCAGCTTCCATAATACCCTCTTTTAAACGACAACTCGATATCGATCCGTTTCCAACTTGGCCTGAACTCCCTTCTCAGCCTCCCACCGTATCCAGTTCCTTCAGTTTTAATAATCTGGACTTGAACAACTCGACGTTACCGTTCACAACACTTGATTTTAACGATTCCGACAATCCAATATATCCTTCGTTATCTACTCTTCCACCATACCCGGATAGCCTTCCTGCACCAAAACAAGTTATCGACAATCTCGTGTCATCATTCTTCAAAGGATCCTACTCCTGGATATTCATTCTCCACCCACGCACATTCTTTGAAACTCGATACCAAACCCCACGTTCCCTTCTCTACGCAGTCTGCGGCGTCGCAGCACGACACACCGAATCATGTACCTTTTGGTTTCAACTATCACTGTCATGTCTAGACGAAAACGAGATCAGTTTGAACAACTTATGTTGCGGTTTAATTCTACTCACAGAATATGCGCTCGTGTATCAAGTCATACCATCGATAACTTCATTGACTCAGATCGTTATTCGAAACTCCAAAGAATTACGCATCCATATCGATCCGGATATTTACGAGTCGTTGTATTCGCGTGACCCCTGGAATTTGATAAAAAAAGAAACGTTTCGAAGAGTGTTTTACTCATTGTGCGCGACGGGTGCGAGGTTTCTGAGTACGCCGACAACGAGAGTACCTTTGCCTGATAATGTTTGGGGATCACTTTCTGATAATGACTATTATTACGCTGGATCACCGCAAGGTTCAACTGGTGATGTGACAACTTTCTGTTGTGAGCTTTACACGATATTACGACGAGTGCACGGTCTGTTTGATATGGCAATGAATACGACGGAGATTGATGTTACCCCCGATGTCGAAGCGAAAGCGATTAGTTTGACTATAATTGAATGGAGAAGACGGTTAACTGAGTTGTATCCTATTATGATGGTGGGGTATGAATCACCGAGTGCGTGGAAACAGTTGTTTGCGCATTTTTCCGGATTTAATTTGCTGTTGCTTACGCATCGATTCACGTTAATCAGATATTTGAAAAGTTTGGATGAACAGTTGAAAGGTACGGAAGAAATCGTAGAAAAGGAAAGCAAAGAAGTGACCGAAAGCAACACTTTACGCAAAGTGATGGACAGTGAAGCGATCACGACGTGTCAAGAGATTGCAGCGTTCCAGGTAGAGATGCTCAAGTCTCTAGTTATACCAAACGATCCCGAGTTTGAAAAGTCATCCACAATGTTTTTGTCAATCACGCAGTCGCTGATATTTTACGGTGTAATGCAGAATTATGGGTGGGAGGAGTCACGCAAGGAGAGTAAAGCGTCGTATGAGTATGTAAAGAATTTCTTTTGCAACATTCGGGACCGGGGCGGGAGTAAGTTGGCTGGGAGTATTTTGAAGGTTGTGGAGACGATTGAAGATGCGGGATGGATTAAAGCTTGGAAGGTTTTGGATAAGGTACTTGTTTGGAAGATTGATCAATATTTTGAATAAATGAAAACCGGATTATTCGTAATGCTGAGTCATACTCGGTGCCAAATTTACTTTGCACTTAGGTCGACAAATCAATTTTCGCCAAGATGCAAGATGCAATGCAACAGCTAAAACAACCATGTTATATAAGAATTCATTTATATTATTATGAATAAATTCCCTGCAAAAGAACACAATGCCAAAAAAAAATGATTGAAATTGATCTCAACTTCGATATTACCCAGTCTCCATTCTAAAACCGAATGAAGATCAAAGCTCTAGCACCACATCCTTCTAAGAATTCAACACAGCAGCTTCGAAATACGGTCGCATAATTGCGGGTACAAAACCAGAATCCAAAAAAGACGTCCAATTTCGGGAATGCGCAAACGGATTCATTGATGGAGTCGTTGAAGCCTACAATCACCACCACAACTTGAAATTTCGACCTGAAGATATTTGGATATCTATTCTCATTCAATGCTCTCGATATATCGAATCAAACAGTGAAACTCTGGGATCAAAATTCGTTAATCATGACGGACAGAAGAAATTGGTTGTTTACCAGTGTGGAAATTTACGCACTGCAAATTTCTCTGCTTTTGCATTGGAAATGTCGACATTGTTAAAGAAGAATGTCGCCGATGAATCGCTGTAAGATTGGATCATGCCAAATTTCACGACAACGACCGAGAACGATAAGATCGTTGCAAGTGTTGTATTCATGTCCACGATGAAGAAGTACTTTACGTACGAGTTGAGTTTACTCTGCGGAATACCCAAACTCCAAATTCTCGGCGACAAAAAAGATTGGCAAGATATTCGTACCCGACTCCACAAACTACGAGAATACGGGGCTTCCTGTGAAAAATGGGCGGACATATTAGACGAGATTCTGTCCCAATTTTGTAAAGCATTCGATAAAAATATTGATCTCGGTTTCTGGAAAAAGATCTGTCACGTTTTCATGGCTTCGGGAACTAAACGTTAGTGGATGGATCACTGCGTTTACTGCGAGTGATGGTTTAATGTTTAAGAGGCTTGATGAGATTACACCCGGAAGTGTCCAAGTTGAACTTGAACTCGATGATAATGAAAAGGAATATGAGGCTATGATGTTTGCCGGACACAGTGGATTTAATGTATATGATGAAAGTTTGGATAGCCCCCAAACTCAGTTGGGCTGTGGCCGTTAAGGACAGATTTGATTAATGATTTATAAATCAATTTCAATTTCAATCATCCAATTTAAATCAAACCAAAATTTATCTCTTCGTTTTTATACATGAAATATAAAATCATTCTCTACCAGTATGTGCTTGGCTGACTTTATTTTTCAATCCAATCACATTTGAGAACAACATAAACAAAAATAATCGTAATCAGAAACAAGAAAAAAAAATTTACAAAAAAGAATTAGACTTTTTTTTATTTCATTTTCGAAATTAAGATGGGAAAAGAAGAAAATAAATTACCTCAACTACCGGGACAAACAACAGAAACACAGGAGATTCCAATTGCAGCGAGATCAAAAGGTGAAAGAAGCAAAGTTTATGTATCCGTAAAGACCTAAAAATACTTTTTTTCTTAGGTCCTGGTCCAGCTGCATATACCCTTCCCTCGTATGAAAACTTGATTTTATTGATTTTGCCGTAATATAGCAGTTGATGCATTTATATTTGTGTAGAACGGTGGGACTTAATGCGAAAACAGGGAAAAGAGCACCGGCATATTCATTTGGAATCAAATTACATACACCAATAAGTACTTTGCAGCGGAAACTTGTTCTCGAGTGTTGATTTAACGCTGTACTGTCTTTTGTTTTAGCGAGTACTGCACCCGGCCCAAATTCATTTTTCCCTCAAACTACACGAACAGGAAGCTCGAAAGGGCCTGCATTTTCGTTGCAGGGTGGTTGGAAAAATAAACAAGGTATGAAATGAAACGAAACGCATTGTTGAAGTGCTTCAAGTTTAACAAATCTTTTCTTTTTCAAGGAATTGCAAACGGTGAAACCCCCGGAGCGCATACTCCAGGTAAAGAAAAATAACCTAACTAATTTATTCTCAAATTACAATGTCTAAATGTGAACGATCAGGTCCGGGAAAATACAATCCACCTTACGTACCCGCAAAAGATCCGAAAGCACCCGCATATAGTATCGGTGGAAGGAGAAACAATGAAAAACTGAATATTAATCCTGGTCCGGCCGAATGTAAACACAATTTTCTTTTTTTTAATTGCTTTTTTTTGGTGTGTTTCAAAAGGCTACATACTGATTTCAATTATAAAAATAGATGGAATTGGGTCGACGATTGGTTTACATCCCCAAATTAAAAACCCGGCACAATCACCAAAAAAAATTAAACCTCAAAAACAAATTAAACTTACGCCTTAAATTCAAAATACACTCTTCTTTTATTATTTACTATTTTTTTTTTGCAAAAAAAAAAAAAAAAAAAAAATAGTTGAATCATTTTCACCGGGACCAGCAGCGTACGCAGCATTAAACCCATCAAAGATTAAAAAAGCAGCGCCGGCGTATTCGCTTGGAAGTAGATGGCACCACGAGTCTCAAGAAAGTCCGTTTTCCGGGGCTAAAGGTTTTCATTGTGAATTTGATTTTAAAAATTTAGCGTAAAATCTGACTTTTGTCGCGTCGTAGATTCTTATGAGTATCATAAAGAGGATGGAACTGTTGTGAAAGTACCTATGCCAGGACCTGGACATTGTAAAAACCTCCGCAAATACTCTCATAATAAAATAACCAATTTTGCGATACAGATACCCCTAGTATGCATCACACGAAAGGATCTGCGCCATCATTCTCGTTTCGATGCAAGCACACCGAATATGAACTTTTTGTCCCTGATGCGGATGAAGGAGAATTCATTTTTTAGAGCTGAGATGGTGCAATCAATTTTTTAGTTTTGATTTTTTTATTACTATTACCTTTGTAATTTCCGTAACGTTTTGAAAAAAAGAACACATCATGCAATGCTGAGGAAACAAAAAAGACGAAGTCATCGATTCCGAATTTGCAGCTGATTTTCTTTACACTATCAAATCTTGCCAAAAATCTTTTTTAAAATCAATCCAGCCAAACAGTAATTCACTCTTTCTTCTTTTTCCAAATCCGAGTACGTCATTCTCAACCATACAATCTGTCCACTCGCAAGAATCAATTGAAGACTGATTCCCACAACATTTGCAACTGATGGAGGAACGCCATCAACCCTTGGTCCAATCCCTTCCTTTCCATTAATCAACAGTTGCAAAAACACAACAGATATTATCAAGTTATACGATATTAATCCATACGCGTATGATACAGCAGTCTGTAAATTTTATCAATCAAGATTGTAAAATAACGATATTTTTCGTCAAGTATGGGGGAAAATATTCCTGCGGAGTCGATTTTGGATGAAGTAGAGATAAAATCTGTACGAATCCGAAATAGAATACGGTAGTAAGGCAGTAATCATATCATATGCGACGGGATCGGTTTTAGGCGATAAGCTCCTCTAATAAAACAATGAATAAAAGACATTGTTATCGCTCAAGTAGTAATTAAAATTTACCGGAAGAACAGGATAAGGATACGAGAAACGAAAGCCCAAAATGAACCAACGCAGTACAGCCCTCGACAACAGCTTGCAACACAACCGGAGACATATTTATAATTTATGTATACAACGGAAGGATATTTATAAGATACTGTTATGTTGCGAAATGACTGCCCGAATTCTTGTCAATCGGTAATTGGCTGCGATGGATTCGTTTGTCATCCAATTGTCGCAGAATGTGTCCGTGATTGTGAAAGAGTTATCCCAGAATGCGACTGTTTTGGCTTATTCTTTGGTATTTACATTTGTATTTTTCTTGGTAAAGTGAAGAAATTCTGACAATTTTTTTGGTTCTCATTCGACGCTTCTCCGTAAATTAAATTCAAACGCGATATTCCTCGTTTTCAAACAATCTGACGTCGATTTACCGTATAAAACATACACAACCACTTGAATAATTATCAGCTCTCACAGATCAAAAACGCAAATTCAACGTCGGTTAAAGGAAAAGTGCTCGTAGCGATAGAAAATATGAAAGTCGCCGCAAACGAAACCGTATGTTTTCTGTCATTCTCAACTTTATATAACAATTGAGATTCTCACACTCCCGGTACAAATTTAGTATTTCAAACTGCAAAACCAAACATTTGTTATGGAACAACTGGACGTTGCTAAAGGTCGATTGGAGACAATGGACCCGTTACTCCTGTACGCCTACATTGCGTTGTTGATAATGGCCGTGATTCCCATCATCTGCGGGTCAATGGGATCAATAAAATACAAGAAAAAGGTAAATCTCACACAACGAATATCAAGCAATATAAAATATGAATTCTCTTTAGACAAAGTCCAGCAAAAAGGTTGATACCTCTTCAGAGGATGAAGATTCGGATCGCGATGAAACGGAATTTTTCAAATTGGAAGAAGCCCAAATGTTCCCTATTTACGGCTCAATCACACTGTTCTCGCTGTACTTGATGTTTAAATATTTTGATAAAGAGTTGATAAATTATCTCATGACGGCGTACTTTGGATTGATTGGAGTTGGCGCTGCTAGTACCGTCCTGGTTTCTGCGTGTCGGCTTTTGACTGGATTGGCGTTGAAGGGAGACTACAAAATTCAAATGTTTCATAAAAACAAAGGTTCGAGATTAATGTTAAGGAGTCATTGAATAATTGACTTACGGAATATTTAGAATTCTTTTATTGGCGATTCGGGGGAATTCACCTGCTGGCGATCTGCGGAGCGATTTTATTGAATTCATACTACGTCTTGACGAAACACTGGATTGTATCAAACTTCCTTGCCGAATCCTTCGCGATATCGGCCGTCGAATTATTGAACCTCGACTCATTTTCCACGGGAATGGTATTACTCTCAGCGTTATTCGTCTACGACGTATTCTGGGTATTCGGAACGGACGTGATGGTAACAGTAGCGAAAAACTTTGACGCACCGATAAAAGTTACATGGCCAAAAGATATCTTTGCGGTTATCACTAACGGAATATTCAACAAACCCGAAAAGATGCAGTTCACGATGCTTGGATTGGGAGATATTGTTATTCCGGGGATATACATTTGCTTGTGTTTACAGTTTGATTATCACTTGTATTTAAAGTCGAAAGTTGGAAAGAAACATCCGCGAACGATGTGGTTTCCGAAACCTTATTTCTGGACTGTGTTGATCTCTTATATTTTGGGATTAGTTGTGACTGTCCTTGTTATGCATGGATTCCAGAGTGCTCAGGTATATTTGGTTATTGATGTTTACAGTGTTTTGTCGACCAATACTCAGTACTTGTTTCACAGCCGGCTTTGTTATATTTGTCACCAGCGTGTATATTTTCCTCATTCTTCTTGGCAGCTGTGCGAGGCGAAGTGATGGAGTTATTTAAGTTTAAGCGGGAGGGATCCGACACAAAGAAGAAAGTATTGACCTCTTTCAAATCGAAAAAAGAGAAAAAGACGTCATTGAAATCAAAGGAATAAGGAAGAGATGAAGAGTAGAATAATATTAAAACATTATTAAAAGATATATATTAAAATGTACATATGATGATTTTCACGTTGCCATCTGAACACAGCCATGTCGAAAACAACTGCCACTGTCTCCCGAGTCATCGCATCCGCAACCGCAAGCATTTCGGCGAAACAGAATTCTAATTCAACCGCCGATTCCGATGTCGACAACAGAAGCATCGAGGCTATTTTCGTCGCTTTTGGGACACATGCCGCAATTGCCCTAGGTTCATTTTTAGTGCCTCATTTCAACTTTTCATTGTCGTTGTACTGAAATCTTTTCTCTTGCAGGTCTTATTGTTGCATTTTCTGTATTTCGTCTCGTAAATAAACGTATCTATGAGCCAAAGTCCTTAGTCTATCCGGCCGAACGACGTCTCCCACCTCCTTTAAAAGGCCCATTAGGATGGCTCTCACCAATTAAAACGCACGACATTACAATTATAGATAAAATCGGCCCTGACGCCGTTGTTTTCTTACGATTTCTTCGGTGTTTATGGAGATTTTTTGGAATTCTTACAATTTTCGCAATTCCTTTAAATGTCATCAATTACTTGGCTCCGGCGATTACGGGTCATACGTCTAATATCAATCAGAGTATTACAATCGATGGCCATGAGATTTCGAACCCGTTGGCTGTTGTGCAAGATTTTCTTGCAATTTCACCTAGACAATTGTCCATGGTGAACGTCTGGGAAGAGTCATACATTTTGTATATATACGTAGGACTTGCATGGGCGTTTTCAATCTTAATTTATGGTATGTTATCTTATACAAAAACTCGAAACTGTCATCTCTGTTATTCAAACTTTTATGTATTGTAACAGTGTTCTTTGTATTTTTGTGGTTGGAGTATATCAAGATTCGAAACGTATGGTTTTCCAGCGAAGCGTTTCAGCAAAGTATATCGAGCAGAACACTATTACTCACCAACGTTCCCCCGTCTCTTCAATCAGTCGCATCACTGACACAATTCTTCAACACGCTCCTATCCCAATCCAAAATCATTGAAGTTAAAATTGGTCGAGAAGTCACAAACCTGGCGGAACTCATCGAAGAACACCAAAAAACTACCGCGAATTTTGAGTTTAGTTTGAAGAAATATCTCAAGGATCCTACCCAACTTCCTTCGAAACGTCCGATGCATCGTGAGGGTCAAACTGCCGTAATGACGCTAGGTTTATGCGGCGGCGAGAAAGTTGATTCAATAAAGTTTTACAGCGAGAAACTTATCGGTCTTGAAGACGAGATTTATGAAATTCGGTCTAAAGGTGACGCTCTGTACAAACCGAATAGTTCTGCATTTGTGGTGTTTGAGAGTATATTGGACGCGAACGTCGCGTTGAAGAGATTGAATAACATGAAAGCGACGATTTCTGTGAAGACTGGTGTTATTACTCCCCCGACTATAAAACTGTGTCCAAATACTGATGATTTGATTTGGGAGAATATTGGGATGCCGTCGACTCTGAGATATAGTCGACGATTAATCAGTTATGGGTTAGTCACTGGATTGACGATCTCTTGGGTAAATTTATACTTAAGACAAAAGCAAAGAAATCTCAATTTTCTTTTGACAGGCTTTCATTCTTACGTTTGTTGGAACGCTAGTATCCATACAAAATTTCGAAAAGATAAACGGATTCGGAGCATGGATAAAAGGGAACAAGTTCGCCCACGTATTTATCACCGCCATCTTTGCGCCCGTTGTTATGGCCACGCTAAGTTCATACCTTCCCAAAATTCTGCGAATGATTGGGCAAAAGTTTCAAGGGATTTCGTCAATTTCTGGCGTTGAAAAGTCGTTACTTTTTAAGTTGTATTTCTTCCATTTGTTCCAAGTTGTCGTGTTGATGGCCTTGGGAACTGTTTATAAGACGTTGAAGGATGATTTGAAGAACCAGACGTTGAAGATCGATGGAAAGTATTTACAGGCCATGGCGAGAGCGGCTGCTCAAGGTTTCTTGGATGTAAGTAGCATTAAAGCTTGTGAAATAACTAAAATAGTATTCTGAATCATCATCTTCAGAATGCCACGTTCTATTTGGTTTATCTGCTTGCAGGTGCGGCCGGTTACGCAATGGAACTTAGTCAAGCAATCTCTGTCGTAACAAACTTTGTATCCCGCCTCTTTGCACGAAACACACCCCGTCAAATCGCCGACCAGAATAAACCAAAAGCAATTGCCTTTTCGTCTTGGTACGGTTCGCTTCTGTTATTTTTCTTAGTTGCGTTTACGTATGCCGTCGTTGCCCCGTTGTTGACCCCTATTGCGTTCATTTTGTTTTTCTTTGCGTATTTGGTGCTGAAGTATCAGATTTATTATGTCGCGGAAACTAAACATGAAACTGGGGGCGCTTGGTAATTTTACTTCATCATTGATTGAAGAATTTAACATATCACTCATGCGTTGTTAATAGGTGGCCAAAAGTCTTTCTGCTTGCTTGTATTTCAGTTTCCTTCGCGCAAGCATTCTTCGGCTGCGTAATCTTATTGATTCTTGGAACTCTGACCACTAACGCAGGTCGAATCGTCACCATTCTGTCTCTCATACTTCCACTCACAGGAATCGCGTTTTACATAATATGTATTTTAATTCTTCTTCCAAGATCCCAATACGCGAATCTCCGAACATTAGCCAACGACACGCAATTCCCAACCAAACCCACAACCGGATCACACATTCAAGCACACAATCCACTCCTCGGAAAAGCGTTATGGAAAGTATGGGTCACCGACGAAGCTAAACCGATACTTCCTAGTATCTACAAACCGAAATACGAAGACTTTAACGACTACTTGGTGAAAACCGGTAAAGTTGTTGGCGACGGTGTACAAGAATACCACGATCGCGGAATGTTTGGACGATTCAACGACGCAGTTGGAGTAGTAGGAAAGAAAACCACAGAAATCACGGGTGGAATCACGCAAGGAGTCGCACAAGGTGTAAACGCCGTCGGTATGGTCGGAAAGAAAACTACTGAATTTGCCGCACGTGAAGTGTATGATATATCCACCGGAATCGGAAACGCGTTTAGTGGACAACAAAAGCGACGGGAAAATACTAATGTGAAACGAGTGGAGGAGAATTACGAGTTGCAAAATTATTCGGATCGTGGGTATGAGCGGTCAGAGAACAATCGAGATCGGTATGACCGGTCAGATCGAGGCTATGAGCGATCAGATACTTCGAATACGTATTCAGACAGAAATAGACATCAGCAGCAAAGTATTGGTCGTTTGAACAGTGATTTATCATCCCAACAATCACAACAAAATAAATACTCCCCGCCGTCACGATCACAAACTTATCAGTCCAACGAGTATTCTGAGACATCAAGTTATGCAAGAACAGAGAAGAGTAGTGGGTATGGACAATCGAATACATACAAGTCCCAACAGTCAAAGCAATCTTCGTATCGCGATGATGAGGGCGGGTATAATGGTGGACGATATCAGCAGCAACCGCAGCAGCAGCAGTATAGACAGCAAAATCAAAGGTATTACGATGAAGATTACGATGACCGGGGATATGATAATTCGAGAGCGAGGCAACAGAGGTCGGATTATTATCAGGGATAAATGATGGACATTTAATTTGAGAGCGTGAAATAACTGGTTTTATAGTATGACGGCAATAACTCAAGAAAATCAAAAGGTGAAAATCAAAATCCAGCTTCTGGATTTTCGCATTTCTTAGTATGTTGAATATATTTGTCTAAAAAAACCTGTAGGTGAAATAGAACAGCTTTTCCAAATAGTCTGTCATCATCTTAAACGCAATTCAAGAGTTAGTTAGATGAAACCCCACCAAAACCAGAATGAACATCGCAAGTACTTCAAACCAATGTGGAGAATAATACATCAGAAGATTAAACTATGCCTTCCATCGGAGAAGATCATCAAATGTTTTCTCTGATACGCTTTCATAATAAAAAAAAATCCAAAAAACAGAAAACTTATCTACAAAAGCTTTATAAATTATTCATAAATTATAATTTAGAAAGTTGGGATAGTTTATTTTTTCTTCGATTTAACAATTAATTCTCGTAGGAATGTCGTTCAAAATCAATTGGCCAAAGTTTTCCGATTAATTCATCGAAAAGGCCAAGGATCAAGTTACGGTTGCGCTGAATAAAGGGACTAAACCGGCCAAGATTTTTGATAAGATTATCATTAAGGATTTGAATATGGGGACTGTTGTAAGTTTTAATTTAACATTTAACCAACGTTCGTTGAAACAATCGTTTTAATGCATGCTATGTAATTTTTCATTTGCTCGTTTTGGTTTATTTGATTACTATCAGCCTCCCGATTTGGAGATTCTCGAAATTGGTGATTCGCGGAAAAACGTTGTAGGGGTATATTTACGCTAACATACGACTAAGGTTACATACGGAGGGATGCATCAGTTGTTTGCTAACAAAAAGTGCAAGTATGTAGATTTCTATTAAGGCATATCGATTAAAATCATGCCCGTTTTCTTATTTTACTTGAATAGGCGAATCCGTTGATTGAAAAAGAAACGATTAAAACGACTATTTTAGGGAAGCAATCTCGAATAATAGCCACTAATAAACCTTTAGTAGTACGAATGGAACTTCGAATCAGTAATTTAAAACTTCGCGAATTGTTGTGTTGGTGATTGATAAGAATCGGGGCGTAACTCTTGTGTTTAAGAACGATCCTCTCGAGGAAGTCGACGTGAATTCTACCTTTGATAATATACCAAATATCAGACGGTTCCTGCAGAAACAGATCGAAGAGCAACTGAGGAAATTGTTTCAGGAAGATTTACCGCCAGTTGATTCACAATCTCTCCCTACGGTTTGGTCAAAAAGATGATGGGTTTACTTCTCCTCTTGATAAGACCACGACGGAAACGAATCCCCAAGATGATTCGACTAAGGTTGGTCCACTGAACATTCCGCATCATCAGAAGTGGATTGGAAACGATCCGGTGGACTGATTGCTCTCTGATTTTTTGATAATTCGAATGGACATATCTTATATCGAAGCTTGACGTCGTCGTTTGCGCTGGATGTAGAGAACACAGGGTTGAGAGCTTTATTGGAATTGAACGACATGAACTTCGAACCGGCAGACCAGTCGATCTTCTCGTGGTTCAAAGGGAAAGATGCGATAAATGAAAAGTTTAGGGAAAAGACTGTAATCATTGCCGTCCCATTAAAATCCTCTCGAGCCGAAAGGAAACATCCTCGGGCCTGCTCTTTCAGCTCTGCACAATCTGCGCCTGGTTTTGACGGATATTCTGCTCGCGCCGAAGGTATAAACGATAATGAAGACGATGATTCTGTGTACAGCACAAAATCTGCCCCGATTCCCAACCGACCGCATTTCATTAAAGAACAAGCACCACAACTAGCCAACTGAAGGCATATACCATCCTCGAAGTTTTCAGCTTCAATGGCACGACCCACATCACCCGGAGATACCCGTAACACAAAATCGCGTAGTTTTACACCTGATCGATAATCCCATTACAGCACATTTGGCAACACTTCTAACATCGAATCACACTTTTTTCCCATTCACACACATACCACAACATTTTACGTATCGATCCTCAACTCCACCAAAATACTACGCCAATAATCAACAACATCATCAACATAAACCGACATATCTGAGACCAAGTATCTCAACCAACGCAACAGCCGCAAACATATCAACCGCCGCAACAGTATACGAAAACAGCAATTTTTCTTCACCAAATCGCCGCGAATCAAACATGTCACAACCACTTGATTACACAATATCACCGCACTCAGCACCAAATCCGCATAAAAAGAAACCGGGCATCCGACGCATGCGTGTACCGACCAGCACCATGAGTATAAGATAAACATCAAGCACAGTAAGTTATTCAAGTCGTAGTCAAAAGAGCACGTATTCAGAAACATTGTCGAAATCAGGGAGTGAAGTAAATTTGAAGGGATTCATGTCAGAATCCAATCTCATTGGAATGAAGGTGGGAGGTGAAGGTTTTGAGAAGGTGGAGAATAGGAGTGAACGAGCAAATTCTGTTGGTGCGAAGGCCTAGGATTTGAAATGTGAAATTAAAAAAAAAAAAGGATATTTCTATGCTTTTAAAAAGAGTAAATTTATTTGTTTATATCATTCGTTTTTATTTTGTGTGGTGAGAAAATCTCTGAATAAGAATAATACTATGAAAGTGTATAAATGGAAGATCAAAATATACTATGATATCAGAAAATTATTTGTGTGTACATGATTTTGTATCTGAGATAATAAATACATATAACACTACTTCTTTGGATACTTGGAGAAATATTTTTTTTCTATCTTCATAAGAAGCATGACTTCATTCTTTTTTTTTTTGTAAGTTTGTTCTCATGTTTATCAAATACAAAGTGCACTAATACCAATAACTAGATTCTGTCTGGCTCCGTGTTTGAAAAAAAAAAAAAAGTAGATTGATCTTTCTCAATTCCAGATTTTTCAAAATAATAGTTGCCCGTTGCGTACGATTGAATATTATCTTCTAATGTTCTGGAATTTATTCGAAAGGAATAAAAAATGCTTCATTTTTTAAAAAAAACATATTTGAAACTCTACGTAGAATTTTGGACCAGTAGTTTCTCGATATTTAATTTCGTTCAAATAGCGCCCACTTGAATATTTTTTGGTATAAGAATAATTTCGTAATCAGCAATAAAAACATCTTACACGTATTCTTGTATCAAAAGTGAATTGTAAAGATATAAATGGTTATCATAAAAGAAGACCAACATCTCCCCTGCTTATCATGGTCGAATTTTTGGATCGTGCACAAATTAATAGTCAATACTATTAATGCTTGTTCTTTGTATTTTTCCTTTTCCTTTACTTTGCGTCATCTCACAGTCTCCCCCAAATGAATTCCTATGTTGTAATAGTAAAAGATCATGATACATTACTGCATATTGATTTTTATAATTTTTTTTTTAAAACAAAAAAAAAAAAAGCAATTAAAATCAACTAAATTTCTCAGAGAACCGCATTGAGCCAAATCTTGAGAGTTTCTCCTCCGCTTCATCCTCATCGTCATCCTGCATATCCTGCGAAGGTTTCTGAGTCAAAATCTTACCGGATGTAACATAAGTAGCAATCTTCTCTTCAAGGGAAATATCACCACTCCGTGTGGTTTCTCCTTCGCCACCAGATCCAACGCTCTTATGACTCTTTAAATTATTTGGAGCGGTTGTGGTAGTCGAGGATTTGTCGTGCTGCAAATCATCTGAATCCTCCGGTTCATTTTTTTTGGGAAGGACGGATTTTTTTATTGTACGGGTTCGTAAATCGTCAGAGTGTTTGATTTTCGGCTTAGTTTCGCTCGAATTTTTAATTGAGTGGTCTGCTTCTTCTTGTTTGTCGTCATTCTCATCGTGGATGTCGGGATTTTCGTTCTTTGTGGAAGTACCGGCATATTGTTTCCCACCGGATGGCATTTGGTTTGATGAGTTATGGTCGTGTTTAATTGCACCCTTTGCGTTTGTATCGGATTCCAGTTTCTGGAGTTTACGAAGGATTTCATCGTGGGAGCATGACAAATCAGTCTGGGCCGATTGATTCTTGTATGTTGGCTTTCCTGTTACAAACAGTTTATGTTTTTTTTCTTGAATGGATTGAAAGTTTTAATTTACTTTTATCATAATCTTCAACGACATCATCCGTTGCAAAATGCTCCGCGCTTTCCATAGAGACTTGAGAAAGATAAAGCGAGGATCCTTTTTTGAACCCAAATGCACCCAAATTGCTTTCCTGTTCAGCTTCATCATCGATACTCACTTGTCGACCTGTTTTACTCTTAAAGAAGATATGTTTAAAGAATTGCATTCAACAGAAGACCTATATTTTTACGGAGGCAGAGTTTTTCCGATTCTTTTGCGGTTGTTGTGGAGGTGGAGCAGGATTTTTTTCCACGGTTTCTGCGGATTCACCATACATCTGACGGGAAAGCTTTAGGGAAGCCGGTTCACGGTGAAACATCCCGCCGTCGTTATCAACTTGCGAACTCATTTATCACGCGTTTATCAACGAATACGGGGCGAGAACACAAACATAAAACCTGGACAAAGTAAATATTATAAATTTCCGCCAATCAAACATTACTCAAACCAAAAATAGAAAAATCCAAAGTACGCGATCTCGCGTGGACAAAACGCACATCAAAATTTAAATGTCGACAAGTCGCTCCAGAAAAAAAGCTTCTGCAAAACATTCCGTAATGTCTCCGGATTCGCCCGATTCCAACAAAATCGTTCCCGTTTCTTCCGATTCACCCGTTCAGAATTCAATTGCGCCCGAAGCCCAACAACAAATTTCGAAAGAAAAAGAAGAAGAATTAACTAAAAACTACATCGCCCTACTTCTTGCCCAAGAGGCCGATGATATGGCCGATCAATACTTTGAAGCCAGCTATTATGATCAGTACCGTCAGTCGGGACATTATAATGAGATACGCAGGGCTGGCAATGATAGCGACAGCGACGGCGAGGCAAACAAAAAAGCAGCGGATGATGACTATCAACCAAATTGGAATGAAGATGATTATCTTCCTGAAAAGAGACCGGGTAAGTTTTTTAAAAAAAAATTGTGTGGAAGAAAGGGATAATGGGAGGAAAGTTGTATCATAATGCCGCGGCGCTGTTATTTTTCAGAGGGATTTAGATTTTTCTATTATCATTTAGCGTTTATTTATTTTGTATTTTTGCACGTTATCCGCTTTGAATAATTCAATTTTTTTTTTGGTTTTTGTCTCCCTTTTGCTCTCCGTTCCCTTTTGCGTATTTCAGCCTCGAAGAAAAGACGACAATCAGAAGCGAATAAATCCGAATCTACACCGAAAGATTCTGCACAGTTGGACACCGATGTACCTGAAGAAAAGCCAGAGAAAAAGAAGCGCCAAAAACATCCCGTTTTACCAGGAATGAACACTGGATCTTATACCGAAGAAGAAGAAGCAAGGTTTTTAGAAGGTTTAGAGCTATTCGGAAGAGATTGGAAGAAGGTTCATTTGCTTTCGTATCGCAAAAATCCAGCTGACTTTTTTTTTCCCTCAGCTCATGGCCCATATTGCGACAAGAGACTCTAACTCAATTCGAAGTCACGCTCAAAAGCATTTCATCAAACTATTCAGAGACAATAAACCGCTTCCAGATAAGGTATTGTAATTGATGATTTAGAGATCTTTTCGACGGTCACACATCACGCGTAGGTCAAAGAAACTGGAGCTGGATATACCTTAAGTGGCGAACCTCTAGACCCTAATTCAGCCGCAGCGAAAAACTATTTAAAGAATTGGGTTCCTCCAACTGGTACTACCGACGATAACGGAGGCACCAACCCTACAAATCCGCCAACACAACAGGACGGAAGCAATACCACCACCGAAACCGAGAAACAAAAAGCAACGGAATCTAAAAGGAAAGCACCGCAACGTGCAGATGAAAAAGTCTCGAAAAAGCAAGTACGAGAAGTGGAAAGTGCGTCACCTGAAATCACTCGGAAACAGATGCCAGTTGATCGACCGCGCCGTGCAGCTGCACAAAATGTGAAATATTTCGGAGCCCCGGAAACGTAAGTCTTTTTTCAAGTTATGCTTGTAGGAAAGTAAATACTTGACCGTACTTTTGCTGTTTGTAGAATGAATGAGTTATCGTTACTTCCATGCGAAGCTTTTGGAGGGAAACAACCGTTTAAAGTATTCGTCACACCGTACGCAATAGCGCTAATGGACCTCCATTCACATTTATCAAAAACCGAAATCATCGGGTTTCTTGGGGGAGAATGGATTCCGAGTGAAAAAAGTAATACACATGCAATCACATTAAAACCCAGATGGTTTCTTTCAACTAAACATTTTTTAATTTAGGAATAAACATCAAAAGCGCATTCCCGTGTCGAAATTTAGACCATAAGGAAAGCAACACCGAACACTCTCGCGATGTTCACGTGGAGCTAGACCCGGCCTCAGCCGTTGAAGTTCAAGCCGAAATCAGTCGACTTGGTATGCGTGTGGTTGGATGGTACCATTCACATCCGTCGTTTATCCCTGACCCGAGTGTGATTGATGTAGAGAATCAGAGGAACTATCAAAAATTATTTAAATGGGATAAGAATGGAGGAAATGAAAAGGACAGTGCGGAAGAGAGTGATTTTTCGGGGGTTTTGTTGAGTGGAAGTGCGGAGGTTGATTTTTTTGAAGAGGAGCCGTTTGTTGGTGCTATTATAGGTTTTTATTTGTTTAAAGCTCTCGCGTCGGTGTTTTTTAACGTTGCTGCTTAGGACCGTTTGATCGTAAACTACCCACTCCGATTTCGGCAATCAATTGGTTCTGTGTAAACGATTCATCGAATGCCGTTGGTGTACATAAACCAAAACGAATACTGTACAATGTATTAGGTCTAGAAGACGTAATAAAACGAGGGATTCCGAGATCTGATTATCTACGAATGGTACAAATAAACACACCACTTCGACTTTTTTTTTGTTCATCTTTATTTGGTGTAGATTTCGTTGATTGACACATATTCGAAGAAACCCGATCGAACAAACTTTGCTGAAATTTGGCGTGCTGATATCCCTATTCTTAAACCACAAGATGCCACCACTACTGATGACTCTAATGAAAAGGAACCGCAAAAGGAGTTTACGGTCGAAACCATGAAACAGAAATTGTTAAAATCACTGGCGTTTTGGTTGAAGGATGATCCACAAATTGCTGCTGTTCGGCTTGAAGATGATGGGAGTGAAAAGTTGCAAGATGAAACGCAGCAGGGATCAGAGAAGGTTGTTGGTGGGTTGGTTGGGCATATGGATGGAGAGATTGTGAGTATTGCAACGGTTTTGGAGGATATTGCGGGTGTTATCGCAGATTAAGGTGAAATATAAATATTTGTGATGGAGATGACGCGTTACTCAAGAATCAGACCAAAATGTCGAATAAAATTCAAGTTACTCCCAAACCTTGTTTTTATTTTATAATTTATAAATGTACACCGAAATATATGCGTCGACTTAGCCAAGTGGTTACGGCGACTGACTAGAAATCATTTGGGCTCTGCCCGCGTAGGTTCGAATCCTGCAGTCGACGCTTTTTTTATTTTTCTTCTTTTTATTTCCGTTCTTTTTCTTCTGGTATTTACGAATAGTGTTTCATTAATTTTGGCTTCTGTACATTCGAGACCTATTATTATGTACTAATTAACTCCATCGTGATCATATTTTTTCCTGCAAACAATCAAAAAACCACTTCACCGTCATCCTCCGATCTCCTTCCTCAACCTCCATCAAATCCTCCACAAATTTACAAAATTCTGCACTCTCTCCCAATGTCAACAGCGTGTCCTTCCAAATATCCAATCCTTCCAATTCCAAAGCTTCCATAAACACAATGAATTCAAACAGCTGTACAAAAGTCGGTAAATTTTCAAGCATTGATAGACCTTCAACTAAAAGATTGCAGTGTCGGTGTAAATGCGTAAGGACTGTGACTGAATCTCTCTTGTTGGCCATGGATACAATGTCGTTGATGGTGAGATACGTCGATTTGTTAAGCGCGGTTTGCGGAATCGTGTTTGAAAGTGGTTCTTGTGATCCATCAGCGAATCGGTACTGCTGAATTTGCAACAACAGGGATTCTAAATTCGGGTTATTCGATTGTAGATCTGTTTGAGTCGCGTTTGCAGCTGACGGTAATACTTTATTTCTTTCTGTGTCGTTTTTCTTCTGTGAATTCCTCTTCGGTTTTCTGTTATTGCGGGCAACGGGCACGCTTCCAGTATCAACGTTGTTCTTAATTCCCCATGGATTGTCGTTTCCATTTCCAACCGCATTCTTGATTTTGTCGACAAACGTTGGAGCCTCATTATACACAATCGTAGTCTTCAATCCACTCGGCAATGTGTGCACACTCTCAAGTGTTTTTGCCTTGGATACAAGCTTTTCCGTCTTCAACATAAACTTTGCTGCCCGTTTCTGTTCTTCCCTCAACACTTCCATTTTCCTTTCCCTCTCCGAAATTTTAGTTTTTGCGATTTCCTCAGCTCTGATACATTTTTGCTCTTCCTCCTCCTTCTCTCGAACAGTTCGCTCCATTCCCGCAACTTGAAACGACTCATAAGCAACTCGCAACCGTTTCGTCGACTCGCAAAAATGCAGGCGTCGGCAGTAATCTGTGTTTGTGCATTCGCCTGTTACAAACTGTGTGCATTCGTCAATCGACGGATTTTTCTTGTTTATGTACAAGTACAAAATGTTGCCCATTTTGGGAAACTGATTGTGTTCAAGTACCATCACTCGAGTTACGTCAAAGAATGGAATCCCGTTTACCGGTGGTAATTGTGGTGGAGTTCCGTTTAATGATATCGATTGGCGTGATGATTCTGAGTCTGATTTTGATTTTGAAACGACCGATCCGATTTTGTGGCCGTTTGCGCATCGAAAGAATGTCTTCGTTGACGATGTAATTGATGGTACGCTGTCGATTATGTAATTCGTCATTTGTGCTAAATATACCCACGCAGAGTTTTCGCTTAAGACAAAGACTTGATTGGTTGGTGCATGGTTGCCGATATTCACACCTAGAAAATCGATCATCATCAATAAAGAATGACGCAAACAAATATATCATCAATTACAAACCACATTGTGCACAAAGCAACTTGAAGGTATCAGGGAGTGCGTTGAATCTTGGACTTGGCTCAAACTTCAACTCTTCTTTTTTCCTCTCATCTCGTTTGACTTGATTCTCCTGCTGTGCATCAGCTGACTCCCAAATTTTTACTGCATCATCCCCTCCACCACTCAGGATTGCATTGCCGTCCTTATTTATGGCGACCGCCAGCACCCATTCTCTATTTCCCTTCAGAGTTTGCAGTTCTATTCCACTCTCTGTATCCCAAATCTTTACGGTTTTATCCCACGACCCACTAACGATTATCTTCCCATTCATACCGAAGGTAACTGAACGTACAAAATCGGTGTGTCCAACATACGTCCGTAACTGATTTCCAGTCATCCAATCCCACAGCCTCAAAGTTCTATCCGACGATCCGCTCACAATCAGTTGTTTCTCGCTACATAACGCAATACAATTCACACCTTCCCTGTGTCCAGCTAGCGTTCGAATTTCCTTCCCTGATCTGCCCCAAATTTTTACAGTCATATCCATTGACCCACTTGCAATCAGCGTTCCGTCATCATTTATAGCAACGTACATAACAATTCCAGAATGACCCTTCAAGATTCGTTGCTCAGTCGCGTAAACATCCCAGAGTATAACGGTATTATCCTTCGCTCCACTTGCAATTAAGGTTGAATCATCGCTGATTGCAACTGTATTAACAGCATTCAAATGTCCCTGCAGCGTTCGAATTTCTTTCCCAGTCTTCGCGTCCCAAATCTTCACAGTCTTATCAGTGGATCCGCTTACAATCAAAGTTCCATTTCGATTAATCACCACACCATTCACTGCCTCCGTATGTCCGTACAACGTCGTCAAGATGTCAAGCGTACTCGTGTTCGATATAACAATCGTTCCGTCACTCGATGCACTCAAAATTTTCTGACCGTCATAGCTGAATGCAACCGAACGCACCATGTTAACATGAGCTCTTAAAGTGCGCGTATTTTTAAACTCTGATCCGACGTAAAAGGTTTTATCTCCAGCGCTGATAACCGATGCATTGGAACTGTGATTTTCGCTCGAGACTGATTTTGAATGTTTGTCGCTGCTGAATGACTGAACTCGACTATGTACTGTGGAATCATTCTTTGAATCAATGTCACTGATATCGAAATTCAACTCTTTTCCATCCCCGATATATCTACCCCCATTCCTCCGTGGTGGGCTATTACTTTTTCGTTCTCCTCTATTCTCAAAAGCACTTCTTCGTTGTCCCGGTTGCTGATTCTGTCGACTTTGTCGTCCGCCGCGTCGGTTTGAATTTGGAGTATCTTTTTTGATTTTATCCGAAAACGCTGCTAAAACCGCAGTGCTGACCGATTTATCTGGTGTATTCAGGTGTAGGAAGTCCGGCATATCGTTTATTTGTCTTTTCAGCCCGTTTGACTTATTTTATTGAATTTTCCCACGAATTATGCAGGTCAAACAAAACTACAATAGAAACGTTTAGATAAGAGAAAAGAGAGTGTAAAGTAATAAATAAGCAAATATAAATACCGCGCGGCACAAGAGTTTTAAGAAAAACAACAGAAATTTCCGGAAAAAAGCAAATTTGAGAACTTTGAAAGAAGCTGCACGCGCAAATGACAGCGCCCAGGAACTCGACCAGATTTGGAAAATTCTAATTTTGATCAAAGAATTCATATTTATGTGATCATTCTTTACATCAAAAATACAAAAGAAGAATATTCCAAAAGATTTTTGTAACATGATTCCTTTCTGATTATAAACAGTTTCTAAAACACACCCAGATGAACATACTCTTTGATCGCATGCCTCCATCTTAAATTGTTTCGATCACTTGAACGTAACGGGATGTACAGAATTTACAGTGAAATAAGTTTTTATTTAATCTCTTGAATATCGGGTAATCACAAGTCATTCCACAATCTTTCAGCTTCCTCCTTCGTCATGACATAATTTACGTTACCAATTTTCATCTTCGCAGTGTCCGTTACTTCACACCCATCCCGATCACTAATGACCAACTCCCATTCGAAATACATATTCCCATAGGGTTTACTCTTTCGCTGTTGTGAATATCTCCGGAAAATGATTTCTTGGTTTTTGGGACGAGATTGTGGCAGTTGGTAACATTTTCGATCTCCCAATCCCTAAGAGAGATTTATAGTGAGCATCAAGTAAAGTTCAAAAATAAAATGATGTTAACAAACCGGAAAGGACCATAAAATGCACTGGCAAACTTTGCGCTATAACTCATCACCGCAACTCTGTTACCAAGACCGTGTTCCAACAACGAAGCTTTTATAGCTCTAATCCTTCCTTCCATCAATCCGAAGGAGCAATAACCTGACAACCCGCTTGCGCACAAGAACCGAAACTTGTACCAATCGTTTGATACTGGCTAATTTAAATAAACCAGATTAATCACATATCTTTTGAACGATGAGATTTGTTACCGTGTCCGTGATCTTGGTAAGCGCATATGCAATCCAAACTTCCGAAAATTCCTTTCTGAATAACCTCGCAGCTTGGATTAACTCGCTGTCTGCTGAATTTGCCATTGCTTTCTAACAAACAATTAGATTAAAATCACCAAAATACGATAAATTTGGAATTTCAAGTTCAACACTCCACAGCTTGATCCCTTTACTGAACAATCCCCATTTGCAAAATGTTGCCCCACATTCCTCTTGCTGCGATGAACACAACTCCATCTTTTTCCATTAAACCAAAAAAAAGCTCACAAATTTAGACTTATTAACATCCAAACAATCTGATAGGCGGCTAAGTCACTCCAGCTGTTAGTCTTCTTTGGATGCGCTCGGTCATTCGACCCATGAGAACTTGCGCAGTGTCATTAGACTGCGAAAGAAGACTTGATGGAATTTTCTGGAAGGTTAACATATACAGTTCAGTGCCAAATTTTTCACAGGTTTATTCTTATTTCTCAAGAATATCAAGAAGATACGGTGTAAAATACGTGATAAATATATTCGCTCCTATAAAAACAAATATTCACGCAATTAAAAGACCCAAACCAAAAAAAAAAAAAACATCCTAAAAACATACCAGCTCGAAGTGCACCTTCCAATCCTTCCATAACAGCCGATTTCAAATCAATAACGTTATGCGTATTAGCAGCATGCCAAATCATCGCATACTCCCCAGAAACTTGGTATATAGCCATTGGATAATCAGGAAACGCTTCCTTCAAATCACGTACAATATCGAGGTATGGGTATCCTGGTTTGACCATTATGAAATCCGCACCTTCCGCTATATCTCTTGCCGTTGCTCGTCGTGCTAATCCTCGAGATTGAGGTGGTAGTTGGTAACATTTTCGATCTCCCAATGAAGGCGCCGAACAAGCTGCATCCCTGACATCCCCGAAAAGAGATTTACGATTAGCATCAAGTGAGATTAAAATTGAAATGATGTTGGCAAACCGGAAAGGTCCATAAAATGCACTGGCAAACTTTGCACTGTAACTCATCACCGCAACTCTGTTTCCAAGACCGTGTTCCAACAACGAAGCCTTTATAGCTCCAATCCTTCCATCCATCATATCCGAAGGAGCAATAACCTGACAACCCGCTTGCGCATAAGAAACCGAAACTTGTGCCAATCGTTTGATACTGGCCAAATTATCCAAAACTCCATCAGCTTGAACAACCCCTGATTAACTTGATTAACGCAATATCTGAAATATTAGCAAAATTTTGTTACCGCAGTGTCCGTGGTCGGTATAAGCACAGAGACAAAGATCACAAGCAACCAAAACTTCAGGGAATTCCCTTCTGAATAATTTTACAGCTTGGATTACCGGACTATTCTCGCTATCTGCTGAACTTCCCGTTGCATCCTAACAAATACAATCGGATTAAAATCCCAAATATATGAAGAAAACTTGGAATTTTATTTTCCAAATTCAAACTACTTTCTGCAGATTCTTCAACACTCCAAAGATTAACACAGTCTTCAAGCCTTTCTTAACCAACGGTTTAAACTCTTCCTTAAGCGCACCGACCGAATACCTCGAAATTCCCGGTAATGTCGAAATTGGTTCAATGACATCTCCTTCAACGTCGGTGACAAAGATTGGGTAAATCAACGAGGATTTTGTGATTGATCTTCCTTCGGTGTTTTGCCAGGATCGGAGGACTGGATGGTGATAGCCAGAGTGTAATAGCGATGTTGCGGAAAACGGTGGGTTGCTCATAATTTGAAATTTGCTTTTTTTGACACAAACTGCGACAAACATATCGAACTTCGGGATCAACGGTCGACAAAATCATTTTGTTTGGTAGATTTATAGTAGTTTGCTTATTGGTAGACATCAGTTATGACTTGTGGTTTTGTTGGGAACTTCGTTTTTAAAATTTTGTTATATTGAGTAAACAATATAAAACAACGGGATATATTTTCAAAACGAAAAAGAAATCAGAAAACTCAAAACTAAAAAATTCTCAGTTGATTGTGATCTTCTTCACCTGCTCCGCCTGTTCCTTCTTTTTAATCTTCAACTCCAAAACACCATGTTCGATCGCCGCACTCGTATTCTCCAAATCAACATCACTCGGCAACCTCACGCTTCGAGTAAACTTTCCGAATGATCGCTCAACCACATGATACTTTTCATTTTTCTCTTCGTGGTGGTTCTTGCGAGTTCCTTCGATGGTCAAAATATCGTCTTGAACATTTATCGAGATTTCCTCTTTTTGGAGACCGGGAACGTCAGCGCGGATGATGTAGGTGTCTTTGTCTTCGGCGATATCCAATCGAGGCGCGCGAATGGTTGGGACGCGAGGTGTGCGTTGTTTAGCGACATCCTTCGATTCCGCAGATTGTTTGTCCTTTGCAGCGGTTTGTTGGTTGGTTTGATGCGCGTCAAGAGTGTTGAGAGCTTCCCCGATACGACGAGTGAGAAGCGAGTCAAAGTCGAATGGGTCGCGGTAGTAAGAAGTTTCGAATGGTTGGTTGTAAAAGAAGATGCTCATTATTGATATCGTTTGTTGATTTACTCCGTTGATTGAATGTTACGATGATGGAGCTGGGGGAGATGAGCCGGTATTTATAGTTGAAATTATTTTGCTTCGCCAAAGTTCTGGAGGATTCCTCAGAATGCAATTGAACCATCGTGAAGATTCTAGAACCTTGACAAGTGGTACAGTGTCTGGGCAATGACTGGTCCATCCGGCATGATCCACAAAATTCGCAATAAGATAAATTAAAACTTTTAATACTAATTGTATTCAAAGTAAAATACACTTATAAAAAATTTACCAAAAAAAAAACAACAACTAAAATTAAAAAAGAAAAAATGTTCATTTAAATTTTTACATCTCATCCATAACCGAATCCTCCAAGACAGCTTGAATCTGCTGGTAGTGATCTGATTTTCCACTGCGACGTGCTCGAACTCCTTCCCTTAATACATCCAAAACCTTGACCGTGTCTTCCCATCCAATACAGGCATCAGTTATGCTTACTCCGTATTTCAGAGCCTTCGGGCCTTCGTTGGGAATATTTTGTCGTCCTTCATTAATATGACTCTCAATCATCACTCCGAATATGCTGTTTCCAGTCGAATCCCCACTTTTATCTGCCAACTGGTTGGCAATATCCTGGGCAACGACAGCTTGTCTCTTATGATCCTTACTGCTATTCCCATGCGAACAATCAATCATGATCTTTGCGGGCAACTTGGCATCCTTCAGCATATCAGCCGCAGCCTTCACGTACCGTTTCGAATAATTCGGTTCTTTTCCACCTCTCAAAATAACATGACAATCACTATTCCCCGTCGTAGCAACAATCGCAGTGATACCCTGTTTCGTCACAGACAAAAAATGATGTCCCGCCTTTGCAGCTCGAATCGCATCAATAGCAACACGAACATTCCCATCCGTTCCATTCTTAAACCCAACCGGGACAGACAACCCACTCGCCAATTCACGATGAACTTGCGATTCCGTCGTCCTAGCTCCAATCGCACCCCACGAAACCAAATCCCCGATATACTGTGCAGTAACAGTATCCAAAAACTCACAACCCGTCGGAACTCCCATTTCATTAATATCCAACAACAATTGTCGTGCAATGCGTAGTCCTTTATTCACCGCGTATGTTCCGTCGAGGAATGGATCGTTGATGAGACCTTTCCAGCCAACCGTTGTGCGGGGTTTTTCAAAGTACACACGCATAATTATTGCCAGGTCAGCGGCGGCTTGGGAAGCGTAGACAGCGAGTTTTGCCGCGTAAGCTTTCGCTGCTTCTGGGTCGTGGATTGAACATGGACCGACTATTACGAGTAACCTGTCGTCTGACGAACCGGAAATAATTGACGCTGCTGCTGCTCGAGCTGTTTTGAAGAGATTGTGAGTACAAATACAGACACCGTTAAGCCAAATATAGGGATAGATACCTTTGGAAACGGTTTGGTGAGCGTGAACGGAAAGTGGGATATCTTCCATAAGAATCGCAGGAGGAATTAAAGGTTTAATTTCGGAAATTCTCTTGTCGTCGAGATCATTTAGCGCGTCGTAGTGTTTGGTGGATGGACGATGGGAAGGAACTTGCGGAGTGTCGGCAAGATCCAATTCAGACTGTGTGGGAATTACTTTGCTCATTTGCATGCTGTCTGTGTGGCGTAATGAAGTGACTGTTCGTGATTATTTGTTACAGCACAGAATTTGGAAATCTGATAAAATATATTTATATTTTGTTTGTAAAATCAAAGTTCGAAAAGAATTATTAATAAATTGGATATCACGCCGATTTTCGTTGCCAGTTGATTTTAGTATTGAGCCTATCATTCCTTTTTTTTTATAATTTGTTGTGCCATGTGTCAGGCAGATCCTTTTTAATTATTTTTTATCTGTTGAGCATAAGAAATCTTTCTGTTTTGGTCATTCAATATTCCGTTATTGCATTGTGTTTTACAGCAAGACTCTCGGTTTCTTTTTCAAATAAAATACTGCACCCATTTCAGATGGTGAAATTCCTTGAACCTTTTCGGAACTGGTAGAGGATGTTTATTTCTAGATCTATTGATTCATCCGAAATTGTGCTGCTTGGACATGCAGTTTCGAACGGGTCGGATGGATCATGTCCTGATCGTCTTTTTTTTTAGCCGAAATATACCATGAAATTGAGAAGATAAAATAATATATTAATCATGGGCGCAAATCGGCTTTCTTATCCCGAATCGAAAGTTCCGAACTCACCGCCTCCTCGTAAAAATTTTCAAAAAAAAAAAAAGAAATGAAACCGGAATTATTTCTGTTTCTTTTCATTCAAACGTTTGTCTACGCGGCTTTGAATGACTCCAAGTTACATGTTTTGATTACGTCGATCCCGACCACAAAGTAATCCTTTTGAATTTCGGGAATTTTCTGTGGTTTCTAAACTTTGGCTCCTTCCTTGGCCAGCTATGTCCCATTACTTCCGATAGCAAAAGAACTCATCGATAGAGGACATACAGTAACTTTCGCATTGTAAGGCTTCATCCAAACACCTCAATGTCTACAGTCACTGATTTTTTCAATGTTTTTGTACCAGTAAACCCCAAGTTTACAAATCGATACCAGATGATTTCGATGCAAGGAGAATAATGTTGCCAGGTGATTCGAAGGAAGAAATAGAACGGCAACAAAAGTTTCGATCAAAGTTGCCAAAAGTAACTTTACCCGATGAAATATTTATGCCGCTTTTACTTAACGTACACGCACATTTTTATTTTGATTTGCTATTTTTATACACTGCATTGATTTTGCTTTCTTTTTATTCTTGATCATCATGCTTTATTAGTTACCTGTATTGTCGGTCCGTTGGCCAAGCAAAACGCCAAATAAAGAACCTTCGCAATACGATTCATTACTCGCGCAGATCCAAGCGCTGGAAGAACATGTTCGACCGAACGTAATACTTGCCGATGGTTTTGCATTATACGGACTGGATGTTGCCGGTAAATATAAATATTCTGACATTCTCAAGACATATCTTTTTAACATTTTTGAATTACGAAAGATAAATTGGGAATACCAAGCAGTGTTCATTCGATTCTCGGTCCCTTATACTTTTCATTTTCGAGAAACTCACCTTTTCCGAAATACCTCTTACCTTATCCAGTGGAACGAATGTCACTTTCACAAGCTGCAATTAACGTGATATACCAGCAAATTGGTGTTACTGATTTTGGAATGAAACTATGGGGATTTATTCGTTATTTTGGGTACGGGTTACCATTTGTCCGGAGTTGGAACCAGATTAGTGAGAATCGTTTGATGTTGATGGGATCCGCTCCAGGGTTTACGCCATCTGAAGGGCTTCCGAGTCGATTTGTTTATGTTGGTGGGGGATTGATGGCCGGTGGTTCGAGTTCGCAGGCGGATAAACAGAGTGGGAGTGTAATTGATTGGTTGGATGATAAACTGGCAAATAATGTTGACGTTATTTACGCGGTAAATTTTTTTTTTTTGCTTTAAACGACGGTTCTGAAGTGTAGTTTCGCTTCATTTAGGCTTTTGGAACGTTTTATCCACCATCGGAAAATGATATCGCTCAATCTCTCAAAGGATTAGTAAATGAGAACAGGTGAGCAATGAGTTGATTTTATCAAGATACTCCAACATTAACTGAATTTTTTTTAAAGAGCGGTGGTTTGGTCATTAAAAGATTTCGAAAAAGCAAAGCAAATTCTCCCAACCGTCCTTTCCGACGAACTATCCCAAAACGTTTTAATCACAAACTGGGCTCCACAAAAACAAGTGCTCTCCCACCCGGCCGTAAAAATATTCTTCACACACGGCGGATACAACTCGTTAACCGAAGCAGTGCATTTTGGCAAACCGTTATTGTGTCGTCCGCTTGTAGGTGACCAGCCGTTTAATTGTTTACGATTAAGTGATCTTGGTGCGGCGGTTGGGTTTATTCGTGGACAAGTACTTACGGCTTTGGATTTGAAATTGGGTGTAGAGACAATATTAGAAAATTATTCCCAATTTCGTCAAAATTGCGAGAAAGTTGGGGATATGTTTAGGTTTGCCGTTCTCTCAAATTGTATTTTATGATGTTCTAGATCCAATACATTCAATTTTTTTTTTTAATTTCATGTAGGAAAACGGGAGGAGCAAAGACGGCAGTGGATGCACTGGAACTATACTTTAGCGGATTGCCAATTCAAGGATGGAAGCAATCGAAACTTTCCTTTTGGCAACGACACGTTCGCTGGATCACGTTTACGTTCTGGTTATTTGTAGTAGTTGTATGGACATACTCCATATGGTTAATTGTGAAATTCTCTACGTTTTTGAAACGTAAAACTTCACTTGTTCGTGTTCGTTCGAAGACTGTGAAGACAGTGTAAGAGAAACAGAAATAATTTAGAGCTGAATTGCCAAGTTTGCAGTATTTTTTATGAGGTTTTAATGCAGTAAAAATAAACGCCTCTTAATTTGAACAGAAATTCTCACTTTTTTTGGATCATCTTTCTCGGGTGTCACATTGGTAGATACAGAATGGAACAGATTGTGATGATTTTTCGAGTTAAAAACGCATTTTTTGTCGTCACTTGACCGTATTTCAACCAGCAAGTTTGATCATCGCCGGTCCAAGTCCAATGGGTGCACGGAGAAATGCAATACTGCATGCAATCGAAAGGTTGAGTTACACCGGACACATGGGAAAGGTCGTTTCCAATCCAATCGCAACTAAACGCCCATAACCCGTTAGCGAAATATTTTGCACCACCCACCATTCCACACACAGTAGACTGATCCGCGATGCTGGTCGCATCTTCTAAGAATACTGTTCCAGATTTTAACCAGCATTTTCCTTCGTACGGAGACCATGCGTAATGCGTGCAATCGGGCACTGACTCGCAAGTGGGGCCGCATCGGTTGGAGGTGGTGTAAATAAACCCGATATCGTTTCCCGTCCAGTCGCATCCGTTTGCCCATAAGTCACCGTTCCAATTAATTGTTCCGCGTTTTTCCAATGTCGTTGTATTCGTCAATGATGGATTTCTTTGCGGTGTAGGAGAGGCACAGGAGGATGAAACGAGAATATTAAACCCTATAAACAAGTACAGCCATCACCAAGAAATCGGTTCTATTTTTAAAGTGAATATTGCTGATGAGAAATAAATGTTTTAGATATTTTCAAGTCGCACTTTTATATCCATAGAAGGTCAATTTTATTTTTTTCCTCGATTTTTGCACACCGGCTTCAGAACAGAAAAGTATTAAACACCTGTGATGATGACATCACCGTTGTTTTCAGAAGATCAACACTGTGAATTTTTTGGCCGGGTTTCTTTAAAGAATATTCTAAATCCAAATGTCTTATGAACCTAAAATTTCTGTTGGACAACACCATCATTTATCCCATCGATAGGCTACGTCATCGCAGGCTTGTACGTTTGCCGGTTATATTTCCCGACGCAGGAGAATCGTGAAAGCAGTTTCCAATTCTTAAAAAAATCAATTCAAAGATTTAAAATAAAGTGATGGAAACTATGACTGATATCTCGCCAATGATAACAACCAAAATCATTTGCTCAGGCTTGCTCAGTCGTCAATTATTTCCAGAATGTTCTTGTAACCGCTTCAGCCCTGCGCGAATTTTCTCGAAAAATTCAATGAATTTCATATAAATACTTGAACCTAGTTCTCTTATCATCAAATCTGTAAAACAATCGCTTAAGCATTACAATGAGCATCTTCTTTTACAACCAACCATTCGAAACTTCTTACTACCGCGACCCATTCGACTTTGACTCGCTTCTCACTCGTCGTATCGGGGAAGCTCTCAATGCTCTTGACGCGGATGAAACCAACAAACAAACCGCTGCAAAGGACAAACAATCTGCGGAATCGAAGGATGTCGCTAAACAACGCACACCTCGCGTCCCAACCATTTGCGCTCCTCGATTGGATATCGCCGAAGACAAAGACACCTACATCATCCGCGCTGACGTTCCCGGTCTCCAAAAAGAGGAAATTTCGATAAATGTTCAAGACGATATTTTGACCATCGAAGGAACTCGCAAGAACCACCACGAAGAGAAAAATGAGAAGTATCATGTGGTTGAGCGATCATTCGGAAAGTTTACTCGAAGCGTGAGGTTGCCGAGTGATGTTGATTTAGAGAATACGAGTGCGGCGATCGAACATGGTGTTTTGGAGTTGAAAATTAAAAAGAAGGAACAGGCGGAGCAGGTGAAGAAGATTACCATACAATGAGAGATTTTTTTTTGTTTAAGCGTTGTTCTTTATTTTGGTATATCCTGTTTTATTGATAGTTTTGTTTGATAAATATACGTTTTTATTTTTGAAAAAATCTAAAGTAAAAATGCCTTCCAACACCCACAAAGCATCAACTTAAAATGACACGTTTGTTGTAAAAGAATATACACCCATACCCAATCAAAACCCCAATGACAACAAACGCCAAATGCGCTACCGTCGTAACCACTTCCTCCACCAAAAAGTAATAAAAAATTACCAATACATTCAACCCCAGCGTACCGTAAACCAACATTTTCTGCTTCCAGTCAAACACCGCGACATTATTCATCTGTTTAAACCCAACAATGTACTTGAACAAATCCCACAACAAAATTCCGCAGAATCCGATGAGCGTCGACCAGATTACAGAAATCCCAACGCAATTTACGGAAAAACACAGTTCAATTTGAATAACTGAGAAAGCAAGGAATATTGCTGCGATAATTACTGCAATTCTGAAATGATTTGGACGTGGGAGGTACCGGAGTTCAAAGATGCGAAGACAGTGGATGGAGAAGTAGATATCTATTGCCAGGAGCGTATAGTTTAGGGCGATGTCGAGGTTATGGTGATTGTAGGTTAGAATATCTTCGAGGGTTGGTTGATGTTCCTGCATTTACATTCAGTGTGACGTTCAAGGCCTGGGCTGAACCTGCCAATTAACCATTATAATCCCTGAGTGATACATTCATTAAAATTTAAATTGATTAATTATAAATTGATAAATTATTAATTTATTATTCCTTTTTAAGGCCATGGTGACTTTGCTGTCCGTGATCAAGTCATAATCATGAATCAAATACTTCTGATCTATTCACTGTGCAGTATTAATGAGATATGATCTGAATATATATGAATGTTATAAAATAGCGCCCATGATACAACACATGGAGCGTTCATCGGATTTGTGATTTGAAATATGGCGGATGAAATTTATAATTCATCGGTTGTTCCCGTCGATGAAGAGGAATTAGAACGTTTCCGGTTGATTTTTTTTAGTTATATTTATGCTTATTATGTATACTGATTTGCATTTATCAGTCAGTCGTGGGCAAATGAACTTGGCTCGAACCATACGAAAAGTCAGGCTTCTTCCAGCACCCAAATACCCCCAATACAATCACCGCCTGTCGTGTTGGGTTCTTCCTCCAGAGCTACCTCAGCATCGAGGATCTTTAATTTCAAAGATGACGATAATTCTGTAACGTTTGAGAAGCAAATCGAAACTGTATCCTCTTCCATGAAAACTTTGGATATATCTGATAATGGACAAGAACTCCCGAAAGCGGTCGCTTTGTTTCATAAAGCTACAAACTATGAGCGGTATGTTACAATTAGGTTTAATTTAGTTTTGTTAATTCTCCTTGAAGTATGGGAAATTTATCCGAAGCGTTAAAACTTTATCGCGAAGGTAAGAAATTATAGGCAAATCAACGTTACTTAACCGGCCAATTTTCTTGAAAAAGCATCACGATTGGATAACGATATCGAATTCACATTTCGAAAAAACTGGCAACATAAACTAAACACCACACAAGACCACCAAGACGAATCAAACGACTCTTTCTTCAACTACTACCTCTTCGCACCATCATCCACTCAATCACACAATGTTTCCACCCTAGACGATCTCGCCAAGTCAATTTCAGAATTCAACCCCCAACTGGTTCCAAAATCCCCAACTAGTAAAAAGAACTGGATGCATAAACTTCCATTTGAATTGATTGGAAGGATCATACAGTGGACTTTACTTCGTGATACGTCAACGTTGTGTTCAATTTCGCTGGTATGTCGGCGGTATTTCATGTTGACTAGGGATCGTACAGTTTGGAAGTTTCTGTGCGAGCAGTTGCATGATACTAGGGCGATGGAGATTGAGTACCGGAGTCGCGCGCCGAAAGATTGGTTTGAAGTGTTTCTGGATAAACCTAGAGTTCGGAAAGATGGAGTACGTAAAACAACTTTTTGTTATGTGTGGAATTAATGTTAAGACTCTTGTAGCTATATATTTCACGAGTGAATTATACACGACAGGGATTTGCTGAAGCTTCGTTTTATGCTCCGATACATCTTGTTACATAGTAAATATAAAAATAACGCCAAGTAGATTCATTTTTCGTTTAATCTATTTTTTAATAGTTATCGCTTTTTACGGTTTTTACCTGACACGCAACAATGTATTTTGTGGTAAATAGATTCGATTTCTAATATGTGATTATTGCTTCATTACATAATCGAATTGATAGGACCACAACCGTCGAACCACGAGATGCAGTCAAACAAATCCAAGATCCTGTAATCGTATACCAAAAGCGGTTGAAAGGAGTAATGTTTGGAAACTATAAATTCCTCTCACCCACCAAGGTCTCATTGGAATTTACTGATCCGGAAAGACCAGGAATGAATTTTAAGGTAGGAAAATATTCTAATCATAAATTAGAATAAAGTTGTAAGATGATCGATTTTGTAGGCATCTTTGGAACTATCCAGCACGAAACGAGGTCTGCATAATAAATTGACATGGATAGAGTACCACTGCACACATTTCAGATCTCGAGGGAATAATAACAAAAAAGCCGGAAAGGGGAAGAAAGACGTCAGTACATCCGACGAAGGATTCGAAGAAGTGATTAACGAAATTCCTGTTCGTACATTGAGATCGTTTATTTTTTCTAAAGTTAAATCATATTGTTAAATTTTGAATTTAATTTTGATTTTTTTTTTGAACAATAAATGATATCTTCTTTTTTTTTGGTATCCAATCAAAGACACGTCAAAGTTGTATTTTGAAGGAGTGAACAACAATGGACGTTAATTCAGGAAATAATGATCGTGGAGATGTTCAACAACATATGAATCTTCATCATTTCGAAGAACTAATGAAACTGTTTCATGAGCATAAACGAGAAGATGGTGCAACAGGATTTGATATCGACATGGTAAGAAATTTTCCTTCCCCCACAAACTTATGTATTTCAATGATAATTATTATTCTTTTTACAAAGTTTAGAGAAGTATTTGGGAAAGTTTTGGGCGGGAATTTATCGTTTGATCAGATGACGCAACTTTTTATGAAAATCGATGCGAATTCGGATGGAACTGTTGATTGGGATGAGTTTTCTACTTATATGATGTCTGGAACTATGGAAGCAGATAATCTAGTATAAATATTTCACCAAAAGTTTGAAAAATTTACCTTATTGGCTTTTTTTTGCTAGTCGCATGTATTTGATGAACGAATAAGGAAATTGGTTAATTGTCCTCATAAAGACATGATAAAAAAAATTGAATTTATTCCTCGTGAAAGAAAATATATCAGCGTTGGGTAATTAACCACTTTACAATAAAATTTTCAGCTCACACGTTTTTCTCAGTCGTGACGGAACAACGTGTCTTTGGGCACCAAATTTAAAACTTCAACGAACAATAAACACCACAGAATTAAATCCGAAACAATCGTGGATTGCGGATGCTGCTTATATGCATGATCAAAGTAAATTAGCACTAATAACCGACGATAGACAGTAATAACAGCACATAAAAAGATGAAGCTTTCTATTTATTTTTTTTCTGATATCGATTCTTTTATTATGTAGACTGTGTATATATGATGTTTTATCGATTAAACCTCGACTTTTGGTTTCGATTTCACAATTAGATAGTAACCCGTTATGTATCGCTATCGCTCGTAAGTTTCACCAAAAAAATTAATGGAAAATAATTTGTTTGGTTTTTAAAACTTAATTCCATTTTAGCGCAGTACGAGGAAGAAAGAGATTTGATATTATTTGGCGATGACGGAGGATACATCAACGTCGTAACGATATCCAGAAAGTTTTTAAGCGAGAATTCTGGAGATGTTGAAATGGAGAGTTTAACACCCGCGAAATTATTGAAAAAAGATGCCGTGAAGAAGAATTATATCACTTTCTATCGAGTACAAACAAACTCCCCCCCCCCAAAAAAAAAACAAACAAAAAAACAAAAACAAAAACAAAACCAAGACCAAAATAACACCCAAAATCTTTAAATTCGAATCGATATTAATAATTTTTTTTTTATACAAATTTTAGAGAAAAATTCACAACGATTGGGTTTTAAAAATTCAGTATTATCCCGATATGAACGCATTCGTATCATGTGCTACGGAAAATACACGGTCGTTAGTAATCGGTGATTTGGAAAGGAAAACCGTGCGATTTATTAACGTTCCGAAAGGCATCAAATGTTTTGATTTTTGTAAACGACCTTCGTTTCTTGTTACTGGAGGGCGAGATAAAATTGTGTTTGTTAATTTTCTTGGTGAGGTTTGTATTTATTTTTGAGTGCTAATTTTTTTTTGTTAGTCGGTTGTGGAATCCGTATGTTTTGTCAAAACCTGCGGGAAGTTTGTACGGGCATAACGCAACGATTATGAATATTTTAGTAAATCACGAAGAAGGTCATGTTATAAGTTTATCAGAAGACAAGGTAAAAGAGCAAATTGAAAAATTTAAATCTTTAAATTAAGTTCCATGAATATCGAAGGTTATTAAAATTTGGAACGCTCGGAATCTGAACTGTTTGCAAACACTCGTGGACAAAATTCCCCATCGACCGGAAAATATAATTTCTTCTATATATTTTGACTACAATAATCATCAACTGATAAGCGGAAGCAATAAGCTGGAATCTTGGCCTGTACATACAAATTCAACTTCATCTATCTTACATCATATTTAACGCAATTTTTTTGCAAGTTGTATAAAAACACGAAACATGCAGTTGCAAGAAGTCATTACGCTCCGATTGTTGCCGCTATGTATAATAGCAATTTTCATCAGGTTTTTTATTTTGTCCTTAATGGTTTTGCTTTGGAAAAATTAACGTTCGAAAAATTGTAAGATTGTAAGCGGATGTCAAAACGGAACAATTAGTATTTGGCATTTAGTTACTGGAGAGAAATATTTTCAGTTTAATAATGCTCATGAGGTTAGTATATTTGTGTGTTGGGGTTCATCGAAGTTGAGATTCGTTTTGTAGAAATATGAGTTGACTGCAATGTGTTATGACAAAAGCGGAAGGAGGTTGATTACTGGAGGTCGGAATGGAATATTGAAGGTGAAAGAAAATTTTCTATCTTATCGGGCGACGCATAAACAATCTTCAATAATAGATGTGGAACTTTAATAACGGTCAAATACTTCGAAAATTCAAAAAAGAAGAAGCATCTGAAATTACAAATGTAGAATACGTCGAGATGGTAAATTGTTTTCGAAATATTGAAGTCTCATTAATTCTATTGTTTCAATAGGGCTCAAATAAATACGTTATTGCGGTTGGATGGGATCGAAAAATATCAGTATTTTTAGAAGACTCATCACATTTTGAACATCTTCCAGTCAGAGTCTTTAACGGAAGCGGTACAACAGCTCACAAAGGGTATGATTAACTTTCACATGAATTTCTCTTCAGCGTACTCAAGTTTTTATCAAAGACATATGGACGATATAACAAGCTTGGCATTTTGCCCGCCAAACATTCTGGCAACTGGAAGCGCAGATGGAGTTATCGTTTCATGGAATCTCGAATCAGGATACATCAAGGCAACAATGAAGGAACCGTTTCTTGATTTCAGAGGAAAGGATGAAAAAGCAATCGAAAAGGTAATATTACATTAGAATCACTTGATTGTTGTAAATAATCTAATTCATTTTATAGTTGCTATTTCTGTTTGACGAAAAAACGTCTAAAACAAAAAATTACCGAGCACCTTTGGTGTCTTGTCATGCAGATGGGCATCTGCGGTATTGGGAACCACACTATGGCTATTTATTATATGAAGTATGATTATAAAATTCTTTAATGCTTCCTCTGCAACTAAAATTTTATATTTATCAGGCAAACTTACAATTACACGAATGGGAGGGTCTTACATGTATGAGCACAGATACCCAATTAACAACCATGCTTATAGGGGGATCTTCAGGTCATATTAGAGTAAGAATTTGCTCAGGGTTTCTTTTTCGAATTTTTAATTTTAATTTTTCTGAAATTCAAGATTCTTGACTTGGAAACCGACAATTTGGGAAGCAATGAGAATCAACCATATAAACAACCTTTTTCTCTTCGGTTAGTATGGAGAGCTCACGTTCAGTCGATTACAAGGTGATTTAGAGTAGATTGTGGGCTACAGTTTTGATATCTCCCATTTGATTTGTAACTTTTTCAACAGTGTCTCATTTGTTCCAAACCACGAAATTGTTGTCACCGCATCGCTCGACAGTACCGTAAGACTATGGACAATAAAAGGTGCTCATATCGGCGTACTCGGACAAGAGGAGTTATGGAACATTGCAGATACGAAAACATTTAAACCTACACCAGCCGATGTGGTGCATGAGACGCAAATGGAAGAACAAAGAAATCAATTGCTAACATTGCAGCAAGAGTATATGAAGAAAAACGTGACTGTGAAGGCGAGCCAAAAAGTTTTAAAGAAAAAAGAAGGAGAGGATGATCAACGAGTGATTGCGATTCAAAGTCAGATTATTAAACGGTGGAAAGGTAAATTGGACTGGATTTTTGGGAAAATATTGTCGTGTTTCTTAAACAGTCAATAATTTTTTTTTCAAAGAATATGTCGAAAAAAAGAAAAGTTCGGAAAGTTGGACGGTTTCTCCGGAATTGATGAAACTGAAAAACAAAAGAGTAAGTCTACGCATTTGTCCAAAATACTCTTCCACATATTTTGGAAAATATTTCTCTTTTCTTTTAAGCTGTTCTTTTCTCTGCAAACGCCTAAAACAATGAACCATGTCAAGAACATTCGAGTAAAACATGAGGCTGTATACCGATTACTGGAGTGTCATTCTCTGGAAGAAGTTCCGTCTTCTCTCCCCGCATTGGTTAAATCACGTAATATTAAAGTTGATGGATTGAGGAGTAATTATTCTCAAGTAAGTGTAAAACACATAATCGTTGTTTTTCTTCGTAAACCGTATCGGTTCTTTTCCGTTTTTAGATTCCAGCAAAAAAAGAAAGAATATTACCAATTGCAGCATTTCCTGGTCGTGTAAAATAATTGTAATGTACGTAACTGAATAAAAACAAATATAAATATATCGAAGTAAGATTCGGTAATTATTTGAAGCCTATATTTGTAAAAATCATGTCAGATTTTCACGCTAATGTGATGCAGTCTCATGCTCCCGTTAAATGTAACTGATGCTACACGATATGTTTTTTTATATCGTCGGAAGTTATTGTGTTCAAGTATTCAAACCATTATTAGTACGAGTATTTTCCACCAAGTGTGCATTTGCCCAGGTGTCAGAAATTTCTAGAAAGTTTACGACTTTGCCATGAAAAATCTGGAAATTTCCGGAACTTTTCGTTACGTCCATATAAATAGAAGCCATCTTCCTCCTTGCAACTCAGAAAAAATATCGGATAACTTTATATCGCACTAAATAGCATAATAATGAGCATCTTCTTTTACAACCAACCATTCGAAACTTCTTACTACCGCGACCCATTCGACTTTGACTCGCTTCTCACTCGTCGTATCGGGGAAGCTCTCAACGCTCTTGACGCGGATGAAACCAACCAACAAACCGCTGCAAAGGACAAACAATCTGCGGAATCGAAGGATGTCGCTAAACAACGCACACCTCGCGTCCAAACCATTCGCGCGCCTCGATTGGATATCGCCGAAGACAAAGACACCTACATCATCCGCGCTGACGTTCCCGGTCTCCAAAAAGAGGAAATTTCGATAAACGTTCAAGACGATATTTTGACCATCGAAGGAACTCGCAAGAACCACCACGAAGAGAAAAATGAAAAGTATCATGTGGTTGAGCGATCATTCGGAAAGTTTACTCGAAGCGTGAGGTTGCCAAGTGATGTTGATTTGGAGAACACGAGTGCGGCGATCGAACATGGTGTTTTGGAGTTGAAAATTAAAAAGAAGGAACAGGTGGAACAAGTTAAAAAGATCACAATTCATTAAAATTTTTACTGTCATTATTTTTTACATCTCATATCTCATTGTTTATTTTTCATTTGACTGTTTAATTAATATAAGTCTCATTTTTGGTTAAGATTCTTTCCAGTTTGTGCAGAATAATCGAAAACAAAATAACAGAATCATTCAACCATTCAAATTTAATATGTAATATAATATTTTAGTTCAATTCCGTGCATTATGATCTCAGCCTGTATTCTTTCTCCGCCAGAGTCAATTTTTGACACACTTATTCACATTCCCACTGAAATTCTGAATCATTTTGATTCGACATCCTACTGGATAATAATATGTCTGTAGTAATACTATTTTTGCAAATGAACAATGATTTTTACGAAGATACATTCTAAACAGAAATTGAGTCACCGGATAAAGAATATATTACTCACCGCGTTCCACCTGAATTTTAATTCGCAAGACGCTATGATAAGTTCTGCGGCTAGCTCTGACGCTGAACAACACGCCAGCAAACACGAGCTCGTGAAAATCACCGGATTAGCTTGGCGCAATCAAACTGACCATCACCCAACCGGCGTCCGGGGGCAATATTACACGATTGACAGCCTTCTGAATTATAAACTGGTTTATCGCACTGGAAAAATTTCACAATCTCACGTCCCGAAGCGATTGTACAGTTTAACCGAACACAGAACAATTGAGACGTCCTCGAACGAATGTTATGAATATGCGATAGTGTCCCATTCATGGGGATCGGTGAGAGGGAAAAAAGCGAGCAACATATCATGGCCTACCGAGGTCATGGGCGACAAAGAGCTTGATATGCTGACTCGATTATTGTTGGAACTAAATTTTGAGTTCGTTTGGGTCGACGTTCTGTGCATTGATCAATCCAGCATGGAAGATAAGATGTACGAGACGTCGCGAATGTGTGAATACTATTCCAACGCATCGGCGTGCTTGGTATTTCCTAAAGGAATGCACTCTGAAGTTGACGTTTCATCCATTCAACTCTCGGACTTTCCTTGGTTCGGGAGACTTTGGACACTGCAGGAGAGTTGGCTTCCGAATCAGTGTATTTATGTTTTTTCGCAGTTTACGAATCCCATCTTGTGCACGGATTACGATTTCTACTGGCGTTTGTTGAATATGTCACTTGCTCACGACGACGCGGTAACTTTAGGTGCATTAGACGTACTCTCCATTTCGTGGGCGCCCAACGTTGGTGCAATTTCCTCTCAGGTTCTAATCAGGAAGTGCGCCCATGCAGCAGATCGCATCTCTGCCCTCTACGGGTTGCTTCGGATCTGGAATTGCTTTGCGGTCCATTCGGCTGTCGACTCATTGTGGGATACTATGATAAGATGCAGCACAGACTCTGAAAGATTGCAATTGATATTTCAATGCTTGCGAGAAACGACGGAATTGTTCACCTTGGGACCGTTATTTGAATTCTGCGGATCCGGCGATAGAGTTCCCGAGTGGATGCGACTATTCCAAGAAAACTTAAAGAGTCTGAGAGGTTTTGGGAAAGTTTCTTATATTGGTTGTGAAACGATTTCCGACAACGGATTGAGTCGAACGACAAAGTTGAAACTTCGATCATGGAGCATGGGATACCCAGCTGTTCGTGAGGTTGAGAGCGAAATACCAATTACGTCGCGATCTAAAGCGGCCTTGGGCGAAAGTGACATCCCAGTTCACCCTGATCTAACTCATCTTCGAGAAATAAATTCTCACGTCCCGTACATCAACGAATGCAACTACTGGGTTGCCTCGTTGCCGGAAATCTCTTCGATTCTAGTCCCAATACGATGGTGCGAAACTAAAACGTCGAAGAAAACAATCCAGTACACCGTAACCGTATTGGAAGTGGTTCTAGTTTCCGATGTAAGCGATGACTTGACGGAAGGAAGAGTAATCAACGTCCTCGAAGTCAAGCTTACGGATCCAAACTGTGAATTGGTTGATGGTCCGTATATAACAATTCTTGAATGAGAAATTCATACCAATGATATCGCGATTGATAAAACTTCGAAATATTATATCATCTATAAAATCAAGATAACTGAACCTTTGAAAATGAATCTAATCCAGTAAATAAGCATGATACATCTACTTACGCGGTTATATTCTCATTTTGGTTCATGTATACTTTTGGTGTTCAGTTATTGTGTCTCCCACATTGCCGCTTTTGAAAACGTAAAAATTCAAATTATAAAATGAAACCTGCTCGGCGAGACCCAAATCCAAAGTCAAAACTGAATCCTCGCAGAAAAGCTTCGTCAGAGTCAATGCTAACTCTCTCTTCAAAACGTTCTCCTCCTCCTGAATTTCTCCACATAATCGACGAAGCAAATCCAAGTCTCGTCAAGGCTATTTTCCGGTACGATTCCGTGTGTGATCTTACTTTGTCTCAATTACGAGTGAAAATTCAACTCTCCATACAAAACTCTGCGGTAATTCCAAAAAATTCAGCCCCGTTCAGCAGTGACTCAGATACGTTATCGGTCGCCGAGAGCGATACGATATCATCTTCCTCGATAGGAATAGTAAATTCAAGTCCTAGGCTAGGCACCGCCAATGATTTTAAACACTTGAAATCCGACGATGGTGATAAGCGAAACACGTGGAAAAGAGGTTCGACGATACTCGATAAACTGAATATCCGTCGAAATTCGAAAGCTGTTACTTCGCTGTCTACTCCAACTGCTATCCCGAATGATTCAGAGTCGTTTGTTTCGCAGTCGATGCCCTTTTTGTTTTTAAACTCGGGATTAGGGAGCAATCAAATAAAATTTCTAGAAGAAGAGCTTTTCTACGTCAACGCTTTGAACGTAATCGATAGAACTACGGCAAAGATATATTTACGGTTTAATCCCAGACTGTGGAATATTTTCATCGTTAGAAATGAACATGATCTTGAGAACCCTCTGCAGTTTATGTTCAATTCCCCGCTATTGTATCCCTTTGACGATAACGATTCTCTTGGATCTGTTTTAGATTATGTGCAGGTATTTAACGCTTGTATCTTGTATTTTTTATTGAGTTTTCTTTTCCTTTTGATCGGAAGGCACGAAATCAACAATTCATCGTCAAGTTATCCGGAGTAATCAACAACGTCAACGAAGATCATTATCAGGATACAGTTAGCAATCCCGAAGCAATGACACTTGCCGAGTTCCTTCATCACTCGCAAGTCACTCCGTCTGCGGATACCGTTTACATACAAATCCACCAGAAAACTTTCTCCTTTGAATGGATTTTCAGAGCAGTTGAACATACCCCGTACTCTATAATCTCACGTATTTCTACAGAAATCCAGAAAATCTCGTCGCAATCGACCCCAGCAATGTCAAAGTTCAAACAATACGCAATGTTCCTCTCAAAGATCGTTTCATTTATTCCAAACGCAAAATCCACGGTAAAGAATCAATTGACGAAACCACCAAAAGATTCCATCGTTTTAACCAACTGGCCTCCACCACCGATTCCGTTTGCTGAAGACACGTTATTTTCTAGCACGATGAATTATTTACCCATGCTACTAGAGTCGCTTGCCATAATATCAAATTATAAGATGCTTACCGACACGTTTTTGAAGATATCGATTTATTTTTTACGTAGTTTGATTGTGGGCGGTTTGGAAAAAGCTGCAGAGATTGAGGATAAATTCCGATTGGATTCGGTTGATGCGTTGAAAGAAGCTCTGAAGGAATTATTGAACGTTATTGATACGTTAGAGAAACATATGCAGGCGGATAAGAATGCTCTTGCGAGAGAAATTTTGGTCAGATACATACTACAAGCGTTAGATGGTAAATTTCTTAAACCGCTGTTATTTTTTTCTTATGTTTCGTGTTCAATAGGATTGATGGATTTAATTGATTTTGTGGACGAAGTGAAAAGCGAGAGTAAAGATGCGAAAAGTGTAAGTTGTACATTTGACTCTATTTACCTCTTATGTATACTTATTATTTGAAAAGGAAAAATCTATCGAGTTCATCACCAATCTCAATCTCAAGTTTAGTGACTCCATTTTGTTCATTAAAGCCACGCACGTAAACCTCACCGAAAAACATTCTGAGCGTCAAGGCTATTCGCACTCTGAATTTCTCCAATTCTGGCACGAAAATGGTTTCGACTCGGTCGTTCGCCCGGCGCATTTCCTCGATTCATTACGAATCTTCGCTCTTACAAAGGTTCCACATTCCACACATTCATCTTCCGAAGCCTACAACGTTAAAGACATCAAATTATCGAACCTGAAAGAGCATCTCGAAGTCGAAGCATGGAAATCGTTTTCGAAACAAATAATCTCCTCAATCGATAGTAAAAAACTCGGAATCGTGCTGTTTTCTGATTTCGAAAGTTGGGTGGAAGAACGTGGCGGTATAATTCCCGGATTATTATCTCTTGTGAACGTTCCGGCGAGTTTGAGTGCTGAAGACATAGAACTAGCAGAATTAAAGCATTGGCTGGAACCAATCGACATGACGGAAGAATTACATTCTCATTTTACCCGACTCCAAGATGTCGGAAACTTATCAATCGTTCATGGTGTAAACATCATCAAAAGCGGATGTATGAGCCCTAACAAAGTGCTGCTATTTCATTCTGCCGGAGGAGCTGGAAAGTCGACAATCATTTCCTCCCTCGTGAAGACCACACCCATCAACAGGAAACCACAGAATCGACTTGACGAAACTGAGAGATTGCAAATCGGCGGTTATTTCTTCTTCAACCTGTATTCTAGCACATTCAATAACCCCACTAAGCTCGTTCAAACTTGGGCATACCAATATGCAACACGCTCGCCAGAATTCCGAGCTGCGCTTTACAAATTGATGAATTTAAAAAAATCGTCGCCGAATCTACACGAACAGAACATATCCGACCAGAGTTTGAATAATGCTTTTCGTGTGTTGTTAATTGAAGCTTTCGAAGTAATGTTTGAGAGTAGACCGCTGCCTGAAAAGTTTAAGTTGTTGTTTATTGTAGATGGGTTGGACGAGATTTTGTTGAAGAAGGATAAAGTTGCGTTGATTTCGTTGTTGAGGGTTGAAGGTGTCAGAGTTCCACCGTTTGTGAGATTTTTGGTCACGGACAGGAATGAAGAATTGGCACTTGCTGGACTTGGTAAAAGCGGTTACAAAGAGTTGGTGATTGATGAGAAAGTAAAGAAAGATGAACTTCGACAAGTTGCGGAAAAAATGCTGATCGAGTTGCTATATGGGGGAACATATGGGTCGGCGAATGTACAAGACGGTCGAGCTCGGAGGAAGAAGAAGAATGAAGATTTTAGCTTGATTTTGGATGCAATAGTATCGAAATCGGATGGGCTGATTCTTTGGGTAATTCTTGCGTTTGAAATCTTCTCTCGATCTGAGAATTTCAAAGGGATTACTGTTGATGAAGTGAACGCACTACCGAGAGGAATTGACGGTGTGCTGCAGAAATTTTGTGGGACATTGTTTTCCAGACTTACTAGCGAGAGTGCAAAGTTTGATGGGTCGAAAGTCACTCTGAATGAGGATCTCGAGAACCAGATCATGCAACTGAAAGTAGAATGTGCCAAGGAGCGGGTCGATATTGCTGAAGTCGTTCGTTTGGTTGGTCAACTTCCTGGTCCGGACGTGAAGCCGAAAAGAAGATACTCGACCGTGCCTGGACTAAGATCACTTCTGGGATCAGACGAAAATATCGCCAGTAAAATGTTGAATCACAGTTCGCATTCTTTGATTGAGGGGTCGCGATCAGAACTTGGTCGATTGATTTTATTGACGGTGAACGCTTTAGAGGAGCCAATTACAATTACCTCCCTCGCTATTTTACTTGAACGTTCCCAGGATCAAGTGGGAGATGTGGTTTATCTCTTGTCAGCCCTCAGTACAAAATTCGGCTTTGGCTTGCTGACTGTTGATCCGGATCTAGAAACCGTGAAGATTTCGAACAAAGTCGTCTCGAATTTCCTTTTGGACGAAGAGAAGTGTAGTCTTTTGCATAATGAACTGGAATTCATTTTATACGAAGATCCACGAAAGCGGAATCTGATTATTGCCATGCGCTGCATTCAAATTATGAAAACTGACTTATTCAAAGATCCATGTGGCTTCGGTTTTCAAGTTGACGACGCTTCGAAATCCGCGGCGACAGTTGTTGAATACGGAAATGTAGATTTTGATGCTGAAGTGCTGAAAAAAGTATCGCAGATTTTAATCTACGCATGCAAACACCTTCCGTCGCATTTGCAGAAATCGATCGGTCTCAGCAATTCGATGGTTTCTAAGCGTGGACGGCAACAAAAGCAGCATCGGCGAACTGCAAAGTTGAAAAAGAAATTAGAAGATTCTAAAGCGTGGTGTGACTCAAGCGAACCGTTGGATACAATGGAGACGAACGATCTTTATCAAATTTCTTTTTATGACGACGAAGTGATTGATAACTTGGATGATTCCGAAAGTGACTCCGATGAGGAAATTGAAGGTAATACTGACACGATTGCCGCTCTACCATCAATGGTTGCCAGCCCAATGGCGTCTACTCCAATATTGTTTCCGACCATAATTCGAACTGGCAGCTCAGGAAGCGTAGTATCAAACGCATCAAGCTACCGACCAAGAGTCGACTTGACAGCCAACGGCAATACGGAACTCACTGTTCTCGATATCTATCGTTTGCACCCCTCGTTGCTTTTGAATCTCTTAGACTTGCTGACTTCACAAAAACTTCTATACTGGCTTGAAATCTTGAATCTCTTGAGCTCCTCTAGCGGCGGAGGATTCCATTTGGCTTTGAAAGCAATACGCCATCTTCGAAGCAAATGGATACCGACTGATGAGATGCTTGACAGTATTATTTCCACCACGAATGGAAAAAGTTCCACAAACGTGCCATCTTCCCCATTTGCTACTGGAATGTCTGGCTCTCTGACTTTCCCTGGTAGACAACTAGGAATCTCACACCAAGTTCGAAAGTTCCCAATCCGAGTTTCAACTCACACCATGCACAACATCCTCGACAGTGCTGCTCATGCGACCTTAATCGAAGATTTCGCCTCTCACAAACGTCAAGTAATTACCGCCCGACAGCTGATGTACGATACGGAACGGATATTGATAGAACTTGGCCCATTCTTTCGTCGATTCCCGTTGGAGATTTACAGATGGACAGGGTCATTCATCCCAGAAGACTCTGTATTCCGAAAAGTGTTTTTCCCCAATTTGAAAGAATTAAGTACTTCAGAGCATAAGCCGAAAGTTAAAGAAGATAGCTCTACGCTTGTGAATGTTAGTAAAGGTCGTCGTATCGGCGGATGGTCTGCGGACTTAATGACGTTGAAAGGACACACAGGACCATTGACAGTGGTAAAAGGTTCGCCGACAGAATTCAAGAAATGGATCACAGCTGGTGAAGATGGTGTAGCGCGAGTTTGGGATTTGGAATCGGGAGAGTGTACGGCCAAGTTTGATGCTTCATGGTGGGCGCACCCAGGAGAAAAGATTCCAAGGGTGATTACAGGTGTTGCGTTTTGTCCTGATAATACGAGGAGAGTTGTTGTTGTTGGAGATGATGATAACGTGAGGATTTGGCATTCTGAAACTGCCGAATTGATCTGCGTCCTGGTATTATTCAAAACTTTCTGTTGTCGATTTTTTTGGTTTAAATTCTTGCATTTAGGTTCCACCTAAATCTCGTCGCGCTATATCAAACGATATTCCTGGAGTTACCAGCTTGCAATTCTTTTCTGGTACTAGTAAACGATTGTTTGTAACTGGACACAGAAATGGAATCGCGTACGTGTGGGATTCACTTCAAGGCCGACACGTACAAACATTAGATGAAGGAACGAATTCGGCAGCAATCATTTGTATCGCAGTTTCAAAGAATTACGGACACTCTTGCGAAATCGCATGTGGTTTGGAGGACGGAACGACAACTGTTTGGAATCCCGAGACCGGAGTTCCATTGAGAAAATTGATCGGACATACCGGCTCTGTTCTTTGTCTTTCATTCTCTCCTTACGAGTGGTGGCGATTATTGTCCGGATCCTCTGACAATGATGTGAAAATTTGGGATGCTGGATCTGGGAAATGTTTGAGGACGTTGACTGGTCACAACAGTCCTGTAACGCATTTGGAATTTATGGCCTCGGTCAAAGAAAGTTCTATGATAAATCTTTCGCAGCCGAAAACCGCGCATACAGTGGCAACTGCTTCGACTGATGGTGAGCTTCGCATTTGGAATATTCAAAAAGGAGAGTGTATGCACGTCGTTCAAGCCCACACTGGTCCAGTCACAGGAGTAATCATTTTACCGGTTTCACTCGAGTGTTGGATTTTGACGGCTGGAGACGAGGGTGTTTCGAAGTTGTGGAAATTGGAGAAAGATCAAACTGAGAATGTTATCCACGACGATGAAATTGAACTGGATAGTGATGAGGATGATGAAACCGAAGTAACCGAAACGTGCCAGTGTGTGCACGTATTTTCGAAGCATTATCGTGGAATTACTGACATTGCGCTGTCGATGGATGGGCGCAGGATTTTAACTGGTAGCGCAGATCATACTGCTAAACTATGGGATTTAGAGAGTGTTCGCCTAGCTGTCTCGAAACGCGCGTCCCCTGGAATCACTCCAGTTACTCATCCAGAGAAAGCAATCAATACAAATCCCGTGGTCAAGTTAAATGCACCAGCTGCTAAACCCTCAATACCAGTCGAAGATGATGGACACAACGACTGGATTCTCTTTCATTCGATACAAGATGTAGCAGTGAAAAATAAAACTCCTTCTTTGTTTGTGACGGGTTCAATGGACAACACTGCGAAAGTCTGGGATGCCTTTGAGATGAAATTGATTGCGAATCTGAAAGGCCACAGTGGATGGGTTCGATGTGCTGGATTTTCGCCTCATGATCCATTATTGGTTGTAACTGGGAGTGCAGATAGCACAGCGGGTGTGTGGGTACTTCCAGATAGGTCAGCCGGCGATGCTGAGTCTGGGACTTCACAGAAAGCTACGTGCATTCAAGTTCTGTCTGGACACGGCGGGCACATAACTTGTTTGGATTTTTCACCTGTGAACGCCCTTCGTGTAGCGACTGGAGGAATGGATGGGACAATCAGGGTTTGGGATTTAGGTGATGGTACTTGCAAAAGTGTTTTGAAGGTTAACGACGACCAACCGGATATGTTGAAAACGATATTGAATATTAGATTTGTTCCGACTGACGGGAAGTTGATACTTGGGGTTGGAGGACCTGATGGTTGTATATATGGATGGGATGTTGAGACTGGTGCGATTACCGTAAAGTTAATAGGGCACAGCGGACCGGTGACTACGATTGCATTCTCCCCGAAAACAGAAGAAGGGGAGACGTTGATTGCGACCGGTGGGAGAGATGGTACTGCAAGAGTGTGGAAATTGGACGGGACGCTCATGCGAACATTCAAAAGTCCACGAGACAGCAGTACGATCACATCTGTAGAATTTTCACCTTCTGATGAGACCAAGTTGATCACTAATAACGCAATTCGGATTGCCAATATTTACGATATAAAAGGTGATTCGGACATTCCTCAGACGACTTTGAGAGGAAAGATTTGTGGACGAGCGTTTCCGTTCAATTTTCAACATGCAATGAAGGACAAAGTTAAACAGTATTTGGTTGTGCGCGATGGGCACAAAGTAATGTTGTGGAACGGGGAAAATCTAATTAATGCTGGATTCGTCGCAGAAGACGAAAGCAACGATGTAGTCTTACCGGTTGTAAAAGAACAAGTTGGAGAGCAGCAGGAATCTGGAGTGTTTGCGTTGAACTTTAGACTCTGGTGGTTTAAACGTGGCAAACCAATCTGTTTTGAGTTTACGAATGCTCATGAGTTTTAAAAATATTTAAGAACATCGCATGTTTTTCTTTAGCTGAAAATTTCCTTTGATTTTTTAATCTTACAGAATTATCTTTTCTTTTTTTCTGTTTTTTAATTCTTTATAAATAATATATTGATATGTATTTTCTATTAATATTAGGTCAAACGCTACAAAGGTCTTCCAACAAACAAAATTGGTCGCCTATTTTTCAACAACAGCGTTCGAGATTGATCCGACAAGAGATGATCCAGAGCTTGTTCTTCCAGTGTCCGGTGAAGTGTAATCTGTGAGTACCGACATATCGATTGAATGGTGGGAATTAGCGAATGGTTTTTCCATTTGCAATTGATAATTCGGAGTCGACGTCAAAGGCACCGCAGGATCAGTAGGTATAAATGTTTGCTGACGACTACGTGATAAGGTTAAAGCGGCCGCACCAGTGTTCACGTTTGAATACGACAAATCCGGACGACGCATGGCATTCTGATTAATCGTTTCCGAGCTTAAATCCGCTAGCGGAATTTGTTGTTGCTGAAGGTTGCGAAGATTAGGAGTCTCTTTCGTTTCTGCCGGTTTTTTCACACCAACTGCGTGATCTGCACCTACTCTTGTACCCCAATCGGTGACATGCAAAGTAAACAAACAATACAATTTCATCAATGCAAAGTAAATTCCAAAAACAATCCAAATCGGGAGAATGACGATATCCTGCGGACGACGAACGAAATGAGGCATGTATTTCAACAATCGAGTGACAAACAACCAAATCCCGTAACTTGTTAAGACCACCCAAATAGGAATGATATCGGACCGTGTGCAAAGATACCCGACGGTTACAGGGCCAGCCAATAACGTGAACGGATTAAACATCTTATCCAACATGCTGAACGCAACGAACGGGTGTCGTTTCCAAACGTATCTTTCGACAAACAGTGATCTGATATCCGATCTCCAAGTGTTTCGAGTCCAACGTAACAACTGCTTCAAGAATCGCCAATTGTCTTTGAATGTAGACTTAAGTTCGGCTTCCGGACAAGCTTGGATTGCTGTACGCCAGTTGTGAGAGTGCATCCAACGGGTAAGGAATTTATCGTCGCCAGAGTGTTGGTGGAACCTTCCGAGCCAGAATTCATTGGTAAAAGAGTGTTGGAACTGTGGGTCAAGCAAGATTCTTGTGCGATATGCGGCAGTTCGACCTGAAAGACAACAAACTCCTCCGTCGATGTACGAGGTTGCAGTGATTTCAATATTTCGCATCTGTAGAATGGGAATTAATGTCGAAATAAATCAATGGATTGTTGCTTTTTTTCTAACGTACTGTGATTCTATAAGCGGAGAGAATTTCCCATACTGTATAGTGTTTTCCAACCGGCATTACCGTTTGTGATGTACCTTTTCAAAGGCATATAATAATACACTCAAAAAAAAAAAAAGAAATATACAACTTACCAACACCTCCCATCATCCGATTTTCAAATGGAGCCAACATCCACTGCAACATTGCAGGTGGCCAAATAACATCATCATCTGCAAACACAACAATCTCCGTTTTCACCTGATTAATTCCCGCTACCATCTGATTCCTCTTATTCGGCTTCTCAATCGTGATTACTCGTATTTTCTCACCGGACGGATCAACTTCCCGGGCTAACTGATTCAACTCGTTTTCCGCGACACCGGTTGTTACGAATATAATTTCAAACGGATCGGATTTGAGCCAGGAACGTACAGCGAGTTTGATTTCGTCGCCAGAGTCAATAGTAGGGACGACTATCGTTACATCACGAGAGGGAACATATCGAGGATGGTTACGTGGTTTGGTGGGTTTGTAGAGGCAATAACCGAGAATTCGGATAAGAAACCAGAACCATCTGTAAAGTCCAATAAATCCTAGAGGTAAATAGAACGGAAGCTGCTCGTTTGTAAGATAGAACATTTTTTTTTTCTCGTCAGAATCACGCGTCACGAGTTTTTCTTTTTAAAACGCGCATTACAGTTTTGTGCAACATTCAGATTTTACTCTAGTTTAATTTCTGAAAGAAAACCATAAGAGATCAAATAAAATTTACGAATGAAATAATAGAATAACAAACAAAGTGAAGGGGAAAATAAGGGACTTAAATAACAAAACTGGAACGAAAACTCCTTCAAAGAAATTCAAATTACAAGAAAAACAAAAACAGAAGAGATTCTAAAACAAGGCATGACAACTATACTTCTCAACCAATACTTTCTATGGTGAAGTTTTTGCTGATCATAACATACAAGAAACCAAGAAAAATACACCTGGCACTTTCATATCTTTTCTTTCACTCCGATCAGATTTCCTTCACATACCACCCGTCTTTTTCCCCAGTTGTCTCCCACCACGCTTTAAAATCAAGAAGAATCTCAGAGTGATCAAATGCAAAGTTTGACTTGGTTTTTGCCCACTCAAATGCATCATTCAACTTGTACCATTTCGCCGTTGCAGCATCATCACCCCCCATCAATTTCGAAAGCGAATTGGGATCAGCTTTTAATACGTATGCGCAAGTAACTGTGTGTTGTCGGGGATCTCGTTCCGCTGAGCCTTTGTATCCGAGGAAATATGTGTTCGATGGCGATCCAGTGAGGAAAGTTTCTTCTTTAAGCTCTCGTACGGCACCATGAGGTGGGTCTTCTCTGTAGTTAACAAACCCGCCTGGTAAACATCATAAATATTATTCCGAAGAGTTTTCAACAATAATCAAAGGGATAAACATACCAGGGAAGGCTTTTTTGCCTTTGAATGGGTCTTGTCCTCGCTCAATCAATGCAATTTCGAAAACTTGATCTTTTCTCTGTCTAACAACAATAATATCTGTAGTCAAGGCAGAGTTTCCACGGTTAAGAGGTTGTTTCGGAGACTCGATAACAGAAATGTGCTTTTCAAATTCATGCAGACGTTCTTTGATGAATGGAAAGACCAATTGGTGATCAAATGCAACCTTGACAAGTTCGTAAGCGTCGTCCAAGGGTTTATTCAAGGCGAGGCGTTCTTGATCGGTCAACCAGTTCGGAAGTTGAGAGACCGGATACCACCAGGCCCAGCTTGGCGTAATTCTACGATCAATTTTCGAGTATTGTGTATCTACAGTGATGACAGTTCCGTCTTGTTCCATTTTGAGAACGCGCGTTAAATTAACTTGATGCTCAGTTTCAGGTAATCTAATGAAGAAGAAAAATGTCACATTGTGATCACGCTCATCACGAGTCGGATCGCCTCGGACGCAGATAGTTTCGGCATGACTTCCATCTAAGTTTGTCTGATGATTTAAGATTCTAAGAATATCTTTGCTGGGGTCCTGGTGTCCAATAAAATCACCTAAATTTTCAATCAGTGGGTGGAGATCAAAGGAATAATTAATAAAGTAGCGCTTACCTGGTAGTTCCCAAAAACCTTTTTGCGGGTTGATCCAACGTTGGGTGAGCAACAATTCAAGTTCATTCGTTTCTTTATTCTTTCGCATCACGACCGCAGCAGCTGATATTTTCGGGTTGAGGTAAGGCGAGACCTTTGGACCGTACTTCAACTTCGCTTTCGATTGATCTCCAGCTTCTTTAACGATTTGGGTGGAAGATTGGACGGGATTAGAAACAGGCACAGACTCTTTCTGGATTGGCTCGCTCTTTGCCTCAGCGGGCTTTACACTACTTGAGGAAGAAGAAATCAGCGCGGTCGGAATCTTTTCGTCCATGGGTGCAGAATCTTCAATTAAAGATTCTGGTTCGCGTTTCGTTGTCTCGGTTGACAGAATTTTGGGACCATCATCTGCCAAGTTTGCAGCATCTTCGTTAGATGCAGTTTCCGTAACCCCGCTTTGCGCAAGTCTAATTTCTTTTGCTGGATTAGCTCTAGTCGTGAAAGGAGATAAACCTTCCCTAAAGGAAACTCTTGGTGAAGATGCAGAAGAGGTCGGGCCATCTATAAAGATTTTTTTCACATGCGTCTTTACGTTGCTTAGAATCGACTTTTGTTTTCTAGTTGGAACTTTGTCGTCCGCTGAAGGAGGTGGGCCAAGCGGATTGTCTGTGTCTGACGAAGAAGTTTTTTTCGCATTCTTAGAGTCTTTCCTTGAAGGTAATCTAATTAACGGCGGATTTCTATCGTTGTCGTCGGGCATTCGTTCAATGAAAATTTGCACGGGCGTTGTACAAGATACCCCTTCCATTCCCTCATTCCAAACACAATTTCGCCTATGTTAGGCTTAATCGTTACTGCACAGGTTAGAGTTTGAAAATAATTGCGAATACAAACAAAATGTAAAAGCGTGTGAACTAACGAATTGATGTATGAATTCATTTTCGTTATGATCAAAACTGGCGATCGGGAATTAAATAGGATATAAGTAGGCTGTAGTTTACACAAAGAATCGCTCAAAGTGGACTGTCAAGCAAATACTTTATTTTTTTCGCACAGATTTCCACTTGTATACAGCTAATCCTTTATCATCAGTCCCGATTTTTACTCTCGGTCCTTTTTTCTATATGTATATGAGAATTAATTTCCAAAATAAGAATGAAAAGACAAAGTTTTTCGTATGCACATACCATTAGATTGCGCCGCAATGTGATCTCTCTGTCCAGTGATTGTAGCTTTTCGGCTCGTTGTTTCCTATCCTGTATTTCTCGATACAGTGCATCCCTTTCTTTTTTCATTTTCTATATAAGAGTATAGGAAATCAAACATGATTAATTTGTTATCAGAGCGTTGTCTAGATAGTTGTGTTGTTGATGACGATCAGAATCAATTACCTTCAAGTCGTTCTTATCCAATAAGCGAGGTTTATTATCCTCAGTTTCAGAATCTCCTTCCGACTCCTCAGACCTTTTTGATCCTCCGAATGGTTGTGAAATAAATTCATCGAGTTCTTCGTCGACTGGTTCCGTACGGGAAGTGGGGTCATATTTTTCAGCTGCAAGAGTTTTAAAATGAAAATTTAAATTATTTTCATACTATCTTGAAAACAAGTTGAATATGTCCCACTCACCTTCTTCTTCGTCGTCTACAAAGATTGTATGTTTTCGTTCTTTTACGTCGTCTCTAATATGCAGGTTGTTCTCTAAACGTTCCAATTTCTATGTAGTGTTATGTTATAACATAAATTTCACAACGCTTATAGAATAACAGACAAACCTTGGAGTTTAAGCTTTGTTGGTATTTGATATAGTTTGCATCTTGAGTTTGAAGAAGTTTCAGAATCTCCGGATCCATCTTTGCATCTCTATCCATCAAATGAACTCCACCCTACACAGCATAGTAACAATTCGTCATAAACATTAAAACTCTTCAACGACAAATCAAAAACAAATGCGAATACCGAAGATTTCGCATTAATCATTGCGTGGTAGAATTCATCAGGATTCTTAAATCTAGCTTTCTCCCGTAACGCGTTAATTCTCTTTTCTTTGAAGTGGTAATTTCGTGCTCGAAGGACATAGTCTTTCTTCTTTTCTAATTGTCCAAGTTTTTCGCGGGATTTTAGTTGCGAACGTTCTCGGTACGTCCGCTGCTTTCCTATCGCTCTATTATAAAATTAATAATCAATTCTTTAGATGAGTTCTTTTCTTGTGGAAATAAAATGGTTGAGTTACTTCATGGCGCTCATCTTTTTTTTTTTTTTTTGGGCCCAGGAGTCAAACTAGGAACCTTCCAAAATTTCACTGAATAAATATCGACTCCTGTAGAGAGTTGCAGTTTCAGAATACATACAATTCTATTCCATTAAATTTTTTTTTTACACCGAGAACGCCCCTCAGAGCTCAACTGATTCTTGGACACCTCTGAAAAATCAAATTAACGTTGAATCATGGTGACAGTGACGAGTTATTATTTGTCTCAATCCACGCTAACTCTAGTTACGAGTACATTTTCAGCGATTCCAAAGTGTTGTTCTCATTCTCCAAAAAAAAAAAAAACAGTCACCAGTTACGAAAAAATGATGAACAGATGGTATTAAAAAATAGCGTGAGAATCACACCAATTGTTGTTGATGTGATTTCGGTGTTTGAATTTAAATGATTAACCAAAACACCGAGATACAGGTCGAAGTAATTTTCTCAAATTGAAAAATGTGGCAAATTGGGAGACTGAGTCTTTGGAATCTTGAAAACATGACGTTGACGGTGTCGCTGGAATGTATGATGTGATTGTACAGAGTAGTGAGAATGGGAGATTTGATTTTAGATTTGGGAATTTGAAGAAACAAGTTTTCCAAATATTGATGCTGGATTATACGGAAATAATTCATGTTTTGGATGTAGTTGAGATGTTTATTTGTTGATTGGTTCGAAAATACCTGTGGAGGCGAGAATTCCGAGAATTGAATCATTCTTCGTCCAATTTTGTGGATGACAGAGGCCTCACGCAGAAAGTTTGGGTAAAACACACACAATAAAAGTGAGAGATCGATAGAATCTGCGTCCATTATTTTCTACACAGTCGAACATTTATTAAAATCTAAAATTGAAACGTCGAATATAATCGGGTTTCTTTATATTTATCCAATAAAGTTTATAACAAATCCAAACAGTATAATATGACAAACGACAAAGTCGGCAAACGCTCTGTGAAACAATGTGTCGGAATAAAATCAAGATTAAATCTATAGAAAGAAACATTTACCTTTCCGGTGTCATTGTAAAGCTGTTTTTAGGGTTAGATTGCATTCGAAGATTCGCTACAAGTAATAAAAAGAATGAATTCACAACATTCAAAACGATTTTTTGTGGAAAGATCAACAATCTAATTTATACCAGCTAACACAAACGACCCAACACTACAAATAAAACCGGCCAAAAACGCATTATAAGGGAACGTTCCAACGATGATTACATAAATAAACTGTATGATTCCGGACAACATAACCATTGCCATGTAAAAGTCCAGTATTTTGAAGAGATTTGGCGTGGTTTCGGTATAAGAAGTCCATAATTTGTTAATTACATCGGCGACGTTTTTCGTTTCGGCTGAAGAAGCCGATTGACCTGAAGAAACTGGTGGAGGTTGTCTTGGTTTTGCCATTCACAAATGTCAACAGCTTTTTTTTTTTTTCTTTTTTCGTTTGGAATTGATATACAACATGATTGTATTATAATAAGTTATACATTTAATTTCACCGAGATTACTGGTGATGAAACCTCTGCATCTCCATGACTGTTTCACTTTGTCACTGGTATTCTCGAAAACTAAAATGCACTCGTATCTGCTGAACGCTCCTATTCGATGAGTTGATTCAGTTCGTTTGAAGATGCAATAAACAATTCTGCTATGTATATTATATTAGGTCCACTATTCATAAAAAAATACAACTTGTAAAAGATTAATTTTGGAAAACTTATAGATTAAATTTATACTGCTCAAGTTCGATTAAATGATTTTGATGAGATGAATCCCGGTTATTGGTTTACTGTTTCCCGAATCCTAAAAATGCCAAAAAAGCTTCCGAGCAACGTTCAACTTGTCGGAAATTCTTTTCAAATCCATCAATTCCTCTAAAAGTTTGAGTTGTAAATCTCCAAATTGACTACGAGACTTAAAACTTACCCATAGTATGGCTGCAGTAAAAGAAGCGTTTAGATAAATGCGGATAAACAGGGAAAACGTGTCTTCAAGGCGCTTACATCTGAGATTATTGTATCGCCCATAGGATCAAATTCACCAAACAGTTTCACGATTGTCTTTGATCCTGCAGGTTTCGATCTATTGACGTCTGATAAGTTGGAATGGTCCATAACCAGCATGTAATCAAATTCGTCGAAATGTCTCTGCTTTAGTTTTTGAGCTGTATGCGAGACTGGGACACCATGGGATATGCAAGTAGATGCACTTCGCGGATCAGGAGACTCTCCAACCTTTTTATTGCGTTAGATGTTATGTAACTTGAAAAGTTGAATGGTGAAATTGTTTGTACATGATATCCAGCGGTTCCGCATGAATCGATGTGAAACTTATCTTGCAGTCCATATTGCGATACAGTATGTCGAAACACGGCCTCCGCTTTTCATTGAAGATATATTTAGACATAATCACAAAATTTGCGGTCAAGTAACCGAAACAATTACCCATTGGAGATCGACAAATGTTTCCTAAACAAATTATTTAAATACATTTAAAATCATAAAAAAATCAACGTAGTAATACCTAAACAGACAAACATAACCGCGACTTTCCCTTCCTGGTTTGCCATTCTCTTGCCTTTGACACAGAAAAGAATGAGGTGAATGAAAATTTGGAAATTTAAAAAATTTCCATCCATCCTTCGTTTTAAATGCATGCTCATGCTTTGTTTGCAGCAAACTCCAAGCATCCGCCGTCCGTGAAGCTGTTCGCGAAATCCTTACTTACTCTCTCGAAGAGAAACCAAGAAAATTCCAGGAAACCGTTGAATTGCAAATTGGTTTGAAAAACTACGACCCGCAGCGAGACAAACGTTTCTCTGGTACCGTCCGTCTTCCCCACATCCCAAGACCCAACATGAGTCTTTGCATTCTCGGAGACGCTGCCCATATTGACCGTGCTAAGCAAATCAAATTGGAACACCAATCTGTCGAAGATTTGAAGAAATTGAACAAGAACAAGAAATTGATCAAGAAACTTGGTATGTACTTTTGAATTTTCAAAAAAAAAATCTTCTGAACTATCTGAATAACCTCGTACGTTAGCCAAGAAATACGACGCTTTCCTTGCTTCTGAAGCTCTCATCAAACAAATTCCTCGTCTCTTGGGTCCAGGTCTTTCCAAAGCCGGTAAATTCCCAACCCCAGTCACCCACTCTGAATCTTTGCAAGAGAAAGTCGACGAAATCAAGGGAACCATCAAATTCCAATTGAAAAAAGTTCTTTGCCTTGGTGTTGCTATCGGTCACGTCCAAATGAGCGAAGATGAACTTGTCCAAAACATCATGTTGGCCATCAACTTTTTGGTTTCGTTGTTGAAGAAGAACTGGCAAAACGTTGCGTCATTGAACATTAAGAGTTCAATGGGAAAACGTAAGTTTTGAGATCCTTTGATAACCCGTGAAGCTTTCGTACTGATCTTTGTTTTAGCAAAACGTTTGTACTAAACGCTTGGTTTGTAATGATTTATTAATGGAGATTGTACGATTGCGAACGGACGGCTTTATAACCAACATGTGCTTCACCTTTATTGGTTGCTATTTCATATTTGGGATAGGTTCGAGCGCATGACTTGGGAGCTTTTGTATTGCTTTCTTTAATAAATTAATTTACATATATCTTATCTGCTGTGTTGAATCCCCGTCGACGTGATAAACATTCACTGTTTTCCATATTTTTTCATTGAATTGCACTCCAAAGTTGATGCATATCAAAAAAATTTTCCAGTCCCACGACCAAAATTCGTTCTGAATTTTGAAATGCTTACCAATTCCAACAAAAGCGATTACATATAACGAGTAGCATTACCCTGTATGTATTCTGTAATGAATCTTTGTTGTTTATTATTCATTCCTCCTTTTTCCACAGTATTTCCCCTTTTCAAAATCAAATTTTTCAGCTCATATTTCACCAACTACATTTTCTTCAGATTATCGACTCAAAAAAACCTTCTCGACTTCCTCTTGCTCAAATTCTAATAGTGAAATCTTTCAATTTTGGCCGGATAAATAATGTCGCAATCAGTCAACTCGAAACAGTCCAACCGGACCGACCCACCAAAAATCCTGTTAGCTCGAGGATCATCAAACAGCGACATTAACCCCACTCAAAAATCCCGTGAATTGTTTGACTATAGAGAGAAAAAGGACCGAGAACGAAGAATTGATGATTTCGACAGTAAACGTAGTGGAGGCGGCGGTAGTGGTAGTAGTAATGGAAATAGCGGAAGACGACGCGACAGAAAGAAAGTAAAAGATCCACCGGGACCCCAGTTCACTCAAACACCGGTAATTCTCGAACGACGACAAGCAAATCCCGACGCGCACGGCGACGGAACCGAAAAACCGCCTGCAACAAAACAACCGGTCGACGTCGTAAAAGAATACACGACACTATTATCGAATTATTTCTCAACGTTGGATTTAGAGAAATTACAGACATTTTCGCAAAAACCAGTGCGGCCGATGCAGATGATGGATTTGAAACAGAATATATCGTATGATCAGATTGTAAAGAATTTGAATGATCAACCGGGTTGTTTTATTGTCGGGGTGTTAGGTCGTAAATCTGTGGGAAAGACAAGTTTGTTATTATCCCTGGCACAAAATTCAAAAATTTCCACTTTAAAAGTTCACGATACGAGAGGGATTGATATGTACATTACCTCCGAACGAGTAATTCTTCTGGACACGCCGCCGATTTTCGATCCGGCGATTGTGGATAGAGTGAAATCGCAGTTGGTTATTGATATCGGACACAATTTTAAAAAGTTGCTGGAATTGTTTGCGATACAGTTGACGATGTATATGTATTCGATTTGTCATATTTTGGTTGTGGTGTGTGATGATAATGATACGGAGTTGTTTAACTTTTTGCGAAAGGTTGAGAGTTTGAAATCGAAATTCACGAATCCTAATTCGAGCCCGGTGACGACGACGATTCCTGATTCTCCGAATAGATCTGGGTCGTCGTTAAATAATGCAAAGAAACAGCAGGAAACCGCCGTCGAAGAGTATTTCCCCGAGATCGTATTTGTGTTGAATAAATTGGCGAGACGGGACTTTGCATTAAACAATTATGTAAATTTATCGGAAAATATATCGCGTATGTTTTCTGGATCTAAATTACGTGCGTCGGGAAGAATATCGATTGAACGATACTTACCGCAACTTTGCGGAGACAACTACATCAACCCGTACGCAGGTATTTTATCCACTCCACAAAACATACCTCCGCCACCTCCACAGTTTTCTCCCGCGACAATAAACTTGTTTTTACTACCGAAATTTACCCAAAGCTTTATTGAAGAAAACCCGTTAATCCCAAACCCATCGCAGTACGAAATATTAGCGAAACATTTCCGAAACGCGATATTAGAAACACCCCGGTTTAATACGCCGACCGTGTCGAGAAAGTGGTTTCAGATTTCTGAAAAGGATTGGTTTCGGAGTGCGGTGAGGATTTGGGAGGGGATTAAACGATCGAATGTTATTTTTGATGAAGTACGAAAGGGATAATAAAGCGAGATTTGAAAGCAGACAACAAAAAATACTGGAGGTGATAATGTGAGGAAGTGGATTTAGGATAGAGATCAGGATGAAAAAATAGCGAACGGAGTGCGTTTTGGATTCGTGTTGTGAATTTATTTACATTACTCTTATTTCATTTGATTTCCCTATTCTTATATTTTTGTGTGATCTGGTGTATGCGTGGATTTTTGGTGTTTCCCATTCCCTTTTTTTTTTTCCTCTTTCGTCTTTCGTTCCTGCTAACCTCCCCAACAATTTTTCTTTACTTCGTCATACTTCATAAATGGACTTTTTTTAGTTTACATTAGTTTAATTTGATTATTTTAGTGCAAATAAAATTATAAACCTCGTTTTAAATAAGTAACGTTTCTCGAAAAAGATTTACAGTTAGTTTACAAATATCACCCTGAATATTTACTCGGGAACGCCTAACTATAAAGTAAAGTGGACGCTAGTTCTCTTTTAACAAAGATTAATAATATTCCAAGTGAAAATATATGTTTATGCATTTATTAAAATAGAGAAGTCCATGTAGAAAATGCTGAAAAAGAAAAAAATGCAGTTGAGAATTACTGTGGGGGTATTTTCTTGAATGTTGTGTTTGCGCGTTATTTTTTCGTAACTGAAGTCATCATCGATCGTTTCCTTTCTCCATCAATTCCAACCGATTCGCAACAACCGATAACGATTCCGTCGTGCTATTAGTCGAAGACTCCACAACCGTAAAACTTTCCAATACCGGCGGCGGGATCCGAATCGGAGTGGAATTCACGGGAAGCGGAAGAGAATTCAACGGAAGTTGGAATTTCGGTATTAATCGTTGCGGGAAATCTTCTCGTACTTCAGATTGCGGTTGGAAATTTAAAGCGTACTGGTTCACGAAACTCGTTTGGGATATCGATCCGGATTGATGAATCGATATGTGATTTTCTGGCGCTGGTTGTATTAAATTATGCGAAGGTTGTCGTTGGGCATGCGGTAGCAGTGATTGTTCAGGCTTTTGCGATTGTAACGATTGCAACGGTAAATTAGGCGTCATGTACAGTTTCTCATAATTATCATCTAATTTCTGTACCGGCGGCGGCGTTAATTTCAACGGATCTGAACCCTGACTATTCAACTTTATAATATTTCTCGCTGGGGTAAACACAAACGGCGAAACTTTCTGATTTTGAACTGACCGGTTTCGGAAATACAAAAAGCCGACTGATATGAAAAGGAATAAAAGACTGATTGATAGGCCTATTGATATACCGATTGTTGATACTTTTGATGGGGTTTCAGATGATTTTCGGTTGTTTCCAGTGGATGTGAGGGATGTTGGTTTTGGGAATTTCGTGAACGTAAATGTAAATGTGAATGTTCTCTTTCGTAGAGTCGTTGTTGATGTCGGTGTAGGAGTTGGTTGGATCTGTGCCTGTGTGAGTGGGTTTGAGATGGAAGTTGAAGTTCTTGTTGGAGAAGTAATTGTTTGCGAACGACCTGAATTAAAAGTACACACAATGAGAAACAACGTAATCAAAATCAAACGTTTATTCATTGGAGTAACGCATACAAACAAATTGATTTTGTGGAGATTAATTTCATCCCACTGATGCAGCGGCATGTGTCACAAAATGCCCAGGATAATGTCCAGTTCCAGGCATTTTTTTTTTCTAGATTTTGATTTTTAATCCTGTTGCAGCGTTATTCCATTGTTAACAATAAAACAAGTTATGTGAAAAAAAAATCCGATTGTCAAATTGAGAGATGCAGACTGAAGAAATAATGTCCCAAAAGATTACTCTTCTGTCAGTATTGACAATCAAAGATGCATTAGCGAAGGGTAAGTTGCTGTGATTGCGCGTTGCTTTAAACTCTAATCCAATTAAACCGCACGCAAAACCATATTTCAGCAACCCAAACCGTTGCTTTAATCCTCATGTATCCACTCTCAGTCTCCAGTTGATTCACCATCAGATTCACATCACAATCACAACATACGTTTCGGTTATTTCCAATTCACAAGCATCGTCACGTTATTATACCATTGATTCTGCAAGCAAACAACTTGAACTTGGCGCTACAAAATAGCTTGTAAGGCGGCCTCACTTGGTGACAAACTACGCCACAAAGAAGGTTCCAATGTACGGTGCTCCGAAAAAAAATTAACAACGAGTAAAAGATAACTCATTGAATAACACGTTAGCAATCTATTTTAAAAAATAGAAAATGTTGCGATTAGATGGTCGCACATGTCAGAATAGAAATGTGACACGAGAATTGCGCAATTTTCTGATTTGAATTCGCGATTTGAGTTCAAAAAAAAAGATTCGATTCCAGCCGGTCCAAAATGTCTCCCAGATTCGATACAACTGAACTTCGCCAATTCGCAAAACATGCAAGCGACATCGCAAAGAACTTTCCCGCGCATGTTAAAGACTATCTCGCTAGCTTGTTTCCTATCGCGAAGTGGATCCGCAGATACAACCCAACGTGGTTCTACGGTGACGTCATTGCGGGATTGACCGTTGGTTTGTTGATTCTTCCTCAGGGCCTGGCTCAGGTTGGTTTCTGATAATTGTCCAGAATCGGTTTTCCGACCCTCTGCTTACTTTCGGTACAGGCAAAAATCGCAACGTTACCACCGGAATACGGATTATACACAGCTTTTGTAGGTCTTTGTGTTTATGCGTTCTTTGCAACTTCGAAAGATGCAACTATTGGACCGACTGCCGTCCTGTCACTCCTCGTCTCTCAACTGCTCGTCAGTGCCAACACCGACGCAAATGGAAACGATATCTATCCAAAGACTATGTTTGCAATCACATTAGCGTTCATGACAGGAATCTACCAACTTGCAATTGGTTTTCTGCGAATCGGTTTCATTGCCAACTTTATCCCTTCTACTGTCATCCAGGGCTTCACGACCGGTGCGGCAATATCTATTATCATTCAGCAAACCCCTTCTTTACTGGGAATTTCCAAAATTGAGACAAATCGACAACCAATTTACTTGGCGTTTCGCGATATCCTCTTAAATCTCTACCGAACACAATTAGATGCAGCATTAGGTCTAACCGCCGTAGCAGTTCTCGTAACTCTAAAAATTCTAAAAGAAACGGTCGGAACCAGAGTCAAGTGGGTATACTGGGTTGGAATCGCACGTAATGGAATCGTTTTAGTCTTGTATTTACTCATTTCGTACGCGATCACCACTTCAAATGGAAACAAGGCGCCTTTCCAAATCGTTGGGACGATCCCACCTGGATTCAAAGCCCCGCAAAAACCAAACTTGGACGCCGACATTTTAGGAAGAGTTTGGATCCCTGCGTTTACGTCAACTTTGATATCGGCCGTCGAACATGTAGGTATTGTAAAGGCATTCGGAAAGAAATTCGGGTACACTCGAAACATCAACCCCAACCAAGAAATCATTGCCGTCGGAGTTTCGAATTTCATTGGTTCGTTCATGAGTGGGTATCCAGCAACCGGATCATTTTCACGATCTGCCGTGTTAGCAGCCAGTGGTGTCCGCACTCCACTTGCGGGTTTAATAACTGCAGTTATCGTCATCACCGGGTTATACGGACTCACCGGAGTATTCAAGTACATACCAAACTCTGTCCTCGCAGCAATCATCATCGCAGCCATAAGCGAACTAATATCAAGTTACGACACCTTTGTCGAATTCTGGAACATTGGATTCTTCGATTTCATCGTCTTTATAACGGCAATTATCGCCACGATATTCGGTGGTGTTGAATTTGGAATTTACTTATCGGTCGCCTTAGCGGCGTTTATAGTGTTAATGCGGTTAGCCCGACCGAAAGTCCTGCCGTTGATTAAAACTGAGTCGGGGAAATATGATGTACCGGAAACTGACGGTGTGCCGCTAGTCGCGAACGGAATCATGGTGATTCGGTTTTCCGAGTCGATTGAGTACCCGAATTCCATGTACGTCGGGTCACGGTTATTAGAATTAGTCACGGAAAATACTGGGTATGGAGGTAAACCCCGGAAAGCTGCGGAACGCTTATGGTTTGATGATACCGAAGAACGAGCGTTAATGAAAGGTAAAGGTCGAGCCACCTCCACAACAATAACATCAAATTACACAGCGATATCCGACCACCTTGAAAAATCCAAAACCGAGTTAACGTACCCGCCACAACAAGACACGAGCGACCACCAACCGATTCTAAAAGCTGTAGTGTTTGATTTTTCGGCTGTGAATGTGTTTGATCAAGCGGGGTTCACTGTGTTTCGTGAAACCCGCGAGGAGTTGGCAAGGTATGCCGGTCGACCGGTATACTTTTACTTTGCGTTTGTGAAACCGCAAATCCGACGAAACATAATTCGGTTGTTGTCCACGCCTTATAACGCCGACACATTAACGGTTTTAAAAAGCAAGTATGAGGAGAGGGTTATTTACCAGTCGCTGGAAATTGACGATGTGTTTTTTATTTCAAATCGAACGGCGGTTGCGGCTGCGTTGTTGGGTGTTGAAGCGGTTGATTCCGGGTTGCAGATTGAGAATGGGATTGTTGATGCAACGGTCATTCAGGTTGAAGATGATGCTAGGAGTAATGAGGGTGAAGGGAAAAAAAGTGTGCGTTTGTTGATCGGTGAATCTTCTGCGTGAAAAAAAGACTTCTGACTTTTGATTCTTACAAAATAATATTATTAATGTTCTTTAAGCAATAAATAGTCAAAAAACTGCAACTCTACAATAATTTCTCCTCACGTAGAGATGTTCTTTGATTCCCAATCCTCCCACTCTGTGGTTGGAACATTTTCAGATGTAACTTTCGATGGGGAAAGCAAATGGGAAATCCAACCAAATATTTTGTTCAAGGTTAACCGCATGAAAATCATAATACTAATAGAAAGAAGATTCCAAACCAATTTGTTTTTTATATTAATCCCGATACCCCTCTTTCAAAAAAATAAGATAAAAAGAAAATGTCTCTCAAAAAACATGTAACTTAAAATCCGTAACTTCTTCCACCCCGTCCATGAGAATGATACCCTCCATTCCCTTGCGGAAAATGGAACCCACCACCTCCAAACCCATGCGGCATTCCTCCCATCCCTCCCATTCCTCCACCCATACCCTGCGCACCACCAAACATTCGCAACAATTCTTCCATCGGAATCCCTCCTCCACCAAATTGGTTTCCGCCCATACCGCCCATCCCATCCGATGCACTTTCTCCATCGATATCCATTCCTGAATCAAACATACGTTTCTTTTGTGGGTCTGATAAAACGTTATAGGCTTCCTGTATTTGTTTAAACTTGTTTTCCGACGCTTCTTTTTCTTCAGGGGGCAACAATGCATTTTTATCTGATAAAAAAAAAAATTAAAATGAACAATAAAAATGTTCGAAAAATAAATACCAGGGTGGTGCTGAAGTGCACATTTCCGATACGCTTTCTTGATTTCGTTATCCGAAGCATCTCGATCGACACCTAAAATCTTGTAATAGTCTTTCCTCTTTGCTTGTTTCTGAGCAGCCTGGGCTGACCGAAGTGCTCTTTGGATTGCTAAAAAAAATCACAAATTTTAAATTCTGCCTGTGAAAATGATTAAAATCTTACCAGGATCACTTGGGTTAATAGTTTCCGCAGAACTGTAATCTCTAACCGCATCATCGTAGTTTTCCAATTTCATGTGACATTCGGCTCGTCGAAGATATAATTTTAAGAAAAGTTTCGATTCGTTTGAATTCTTCATATCGGATGGAGTCGCTGGCGTTGGATCGGCGTTTATGGATGCTGGCGGGAATTCTAGCTCTTCTAAAAGACTCAGCGCTGCATTGCAATCCGTTACAGATTGTTCATACAAACTCAACTGCAAAAAAAAAGATTCTTTTCAGAAAATTCAAAACATCCAAGCAAAAATACAAACTTACTTTGCTTCGCACGTTCGCTCTATTACTCAAAATTCGGGCTCTAATCATACTATTGTCCGTATCATTCTCCAATATCTTTGTGTAAATATCTAATGCTTCTTGCCACTTTCCTTTCTCAAACGCTTCATTTCCCTCCTTTCGCATCGCTTCCACTGCTTTTACGCTCTTCAGCAACTTTCGTGCCGTTGCATATTCCTGATCGTATTCCAGTGCTTTAAGTAAAAACCGTGATACCGTAGGGTATGCTGCACCCTGCATGTATTGAATTCGCGCGTACATTGTGAGAGCTTCGGGGCTGCGAGAATCATCCATCAGCATTGAGCTATTGGGGGAAAACGGTGGGTTCACATATAATTTCAGTTTAGTTATAAAATCAAAAGCAAATTACTGTGCTAATTTTGCTGCATCTTCCAAGAATTTCAAACCAGCAAGACTTTCCACTCGAAGAAGTTTCCATTTGAATGGCACTTGTGCAAAATCGACCGGAAGGACACGCCGAGAACCTTTTTAAAGTAACCGGGATTAGTATTAAAAAAAAAACGGTATTGAAAGAATAAATATCAACCTCCACTTAATTTAGATGCTAATGTGGAATCGACAGCAATCATTGCGGAATCCAAATGTCTTAAAGCAGCTTTAAAGTCTCTTGTCTCAATCGCCTCCGTACACTGCTTTAAAAAGATTTCAATCTTCGAAACGTTATTCAACTACCAAAGAAACCAATAAAAATATTTTCGACAATCTACTGCAAAAGGTGTTTCTTGATACCTCTTTCTCCAAAACAGTGAGGTTATCTCTCAAATTCGGCGTTTTCTTCACAATAGATTTCGCAACCTGCAACTCAGCTTTCGCTTCGACGAGTCTGCCTAAATTCAGGTAACATTTGCTACTTCGAATATAAGCTTTAATAAAGAATTCGTCTAATTCAATAGCTCGTTTGGAATCTTGCAATGCATCCGTGTATTTTTTCAACATTGTGCGGGCGGCAGAGCGATTGGCGTAGTATGTAGCATTAGTAGGCTGTAATTCTGATTGTGTGAGGGACTTTTTAGCGGGAATGTCTGAATTAAAAAATCTTCTTTTTTTCAAATTACCAATCGCTTCAGAGTATAATTTTTCTGCCTCAGCGTAATCGGCTTTTTTGTAGAATTCGTTTGCGCGAGCTTTAACTTCTTCTGCAGCTTTTACTGCGTCGACGCTGTTATTTGTTCCGAATGCAGTGAAAAATTCAAAATGATTTGGTTGAAACGAGACATATGAACCATGATTTAGTAAACCAAGTATAAAACAAATTAAATAAATAATACCCGTCGATATCCATTTGCATCATTCCAAAAAAGATTTTGTGGGTGTGTCACTGCTGAAAGGCTATTTTTGGGAGACGGAACTTCATGGAACAATTTTAATTCTTCTTTTTTGAAAAAACTTTTTATTTTTCAAATTTTAAAACCCGGATCATGATGTTACTGTTAATTCAAATACTTGGTTTCAATTATACCCTTTTCTTGGTGTAAACCGTATGCTCCATCAAGTTCAGAAACTCATTTTTAGTGGAGGAGGGATAATTCGACCGGCCCACTTTAACTCGGAATATATCATTACACCTATACACAAACTCGCCGCACCGGTTAACCAGAATCGCAGCTTCAAATACCACGGAGCCGGCAATCCAGTATGATTTAGGAGGAATTCACCAATTAGAGTCAAATTTAATCCCGCCAGTTGAACAACTTGAGTGTAGAGAGGATCTAGTTGTATGATTGTTGGGATGATTAAGGTGGAGATCCCCAAGACGGGTGGGAGGATTGATAGCGAATATCGGAGTATTGTTTGCGAGAGAGATTCGGGACTTTTGTTTGAGAGTAATAATCCGCCTTGAATACCACCGCTTGAGGCCAACACACACGCGCCTGATAGTATAAAAATTTAGGGTTCTTTTTAATATATCGGACTCGTTGTTTTGCTTACTGTAAACTATTTGAATGTTTTGCATAAACCCACCAATTTCAGGAACGTAGAACCCCATATACGATGTTACCGCGAATGGGACTACACCCGCAAATCCAATAAACTTTGCTGAAAGCGGGATCTTTGACGGGGGTTTTTGGGACTCTGTTGAATAGTCACGTTTTGAAATTGTATATTTGGGAGATGGAACGTTGGAATGTTGCTGCGACAGTTCATTTTTCAGCAGAACCGTGATGCTTGGACTGGCGAAAAATCGCAATTTCGCTCTGTGGAAAGAACTGGAAACGCTTCGCAACATGATGAGAGATACGCCACTGTTTGACACTATGACAGAATCAAGAGAACCATTCAATCTTGCCCAAGTTGTTGGTTTTGCGCATAAAAATGATAAAATATATACCTAAAACTCTTGTTCGTTGACTTGAAATAATGAACACGATAGTGAACGATCTGATTTCGTCCGTTTAATTTGAAAACCACCTTGAAATATATCAATATATCAAAATAATAACGTGATTTTAATAAACTCTTATTTTTATAAATCCTTAAATAAAGCGAAATTTTTTTTCTGCTCAGGACCGTTGATTACACAAAGCGTCAAAGCATGGAGGACGAAACTGTGTCTCCCCCAGAATACCAGGCCGCTGCATTCCAAGTATTTTAATCGTTTAACACGCGATGTTTATTCTAATAATCTTATTATTTACTTTAGTTCCAACCCCAGCATGGGCTGCAAGAAGCAAAAGAAGGGAAGGAATCTCTTAAAGATTTAAATAATCTCGAAACTGCCGACCTTCTTCTTTTGGTTTCTAATGAGAGATACACCCCCAGATTACACTTGACCGAAATGAGATCCCGCTCAAACTCTGATGCTTCCGATTTTGATGGTTCGGTTGATTTTCTTACGACAAGTCAAGCACCGGAAGAAATCGAGGTATTGCGATGTTTCTAACAACCATTGCAAACATTTCATTAACATTCTTTCTAACCATGCATTTATGTTATTTAATTATTCTTGGTTCTTTAATAGGACATGACAACGTACCCGTTCTTCTGTCACAGAGTTTATCTCAAGCGGTGCCCATATTTCCGCGATTTGATTATCGCTGAAGAAGGGCAAGGACCCATGTCTCCCATTCTATCTCTCTCTGTACCTTCCAACGCTCACAACTTTTTCGAAATCTTGAGATACGTTTATACCCTTAAAATCGATTCCCGTTTGGTATTTACATCAAAAAATAAATGTCTTGTTCAATTTCTAACGTTTAAATTTAACAACAGATTGAAGCAGAGTCTATCATTGGTACCTTCTTGATCGCTGAACTTTTACAACTCGATGAGCTTTTGGATGCTTGTCGTGGAAACTTTAAAATGTTTTGGGAAGACATTTCTCTCGCCGATGACTTTTCTTGGCGTCGCTTGAGCATGTAAGTCTTTTTTCGTACTCTTAATTTATCACCCTAATGATTTGCATCTTATTTTTTCTTGAATAGCGAACAGTTTCGCAATCTTTCTGCTAATTGTATTGATATGTTTGACAAGTATCCTCACCGCCAACTCCGGCTTTTGTTTAGATGGGCGAGTGGATGGCCTGAACATAAAATGTATGAAGTTCGTAAGCTCGTCTCCGAGGAAATGAAAAATGGTGGTCGATGTGATAAATTGGACATTAGAGAAATTGAAAAACTTCAAGTTGGTATGTTTGCCTTCTCTTCTTTACGCTTCGATTGGAATTGGCTGCATCCTAAATTATAATTATCGCTTTGTAAAGCTTTTGGAGATCACTTTGATTCAGCGGTTCCTCCTTCGTTATTAATGACCGTTCTGAAAAACAATCTCGTAAAACAAAACGATTCTCCAAAATCTTCAAGTAGATTAGGCGGATACTCTAAACGAACTGATGTGAACCGACGTCAAACAATGTACACAACTACGGACTATAGCAGAAGAAACATGTCTCGCTAATTCTAACCATCTCTGTTTCTCGATTCTATCGTTTCTGTTAACTTGATTTTTTTTTATGTTTGTGAAACGTTTTCTATAATGTTTTCTGATTTTCTTAATTTTGTGAATCTGCGATGTGAATAGTATTAATGTTTTACTCTTTAAATCCACAAAAAACTTTCTAAGTTATTACAACCGGCGTGGATGTTGTAATCCAATAACTTTTCCTCATCACCGGCAACGGCGCTGCACTCCATGTCGCCTTGAGATGCGCCATCATTGCAAACGTGCTTTGCACATTATTTTGCCTCAAAACATCATCCACCGCATTCTTCTCATCTTCACTCAATTTCCCATTATCCAGTTGTTGACTCCGCACATGAACACTCAGTTTCTTTCGTTCAAGTTTATTCCGTTCCTTCATCTCTTTAACACCCGGTCCACGTAACTGCCAACTCGCCTCTCCAACCCTCACATACGGACGTTGCTCCTCATCCCCCTTTCCATCCTTAACCACATATGGCGAAATATACTTATCGTACAATTCCAAAACCGACTCCTTGGTAACAATATCCAAATACCCCTCCAATTCCGCCCGAATATTAAAATCAAAGTTACCGTCCGTGATATGTCGCCAGTACCGAATCATCTCTGAATACATTTGTTTGTCTGTTTCCAATAACGAAGCTCTTAACGCCGTAATGTGATTTTGAAACGTCTCTGGTGTCATTTCCACAATCATTTCCTGAAACCAAAAAGCAACCCCAACCCAAAACGAAAAAAACAAGAAAAAAAAACAACGTTAAAACATCATCTTTCATTACAACACAAAAAAACCATTTTACCCTCATCCCCTCCAAAAACGCCTCAATCCTCGACTCCACAAACACCGGATCCTTCTCACTCTGAACCGACACACGATACCACAACACTCCATTACTACACTCATTATATGCATAACACTGATACCCCAACTGTTCCTTTGTACGTAATTGGTCAAACGCAGGTTCCGACGCGATTTGTCCAAACACCGCTAAATTTATCCGTTTCTCCATTTCCGTGCCGTATCCGAATTGGAGTGTATACTCTACGGCTGAATTTAAGTTGCTTTCGTTTGGATGGAGTTGTGTCAGTATGATATCCGATCCTTTGAATTGTTTTTAATTTGAATTCTTGTTTTAAAGGTAAAAAAAAAATTGAAAGGTTAAAAGGGTACCTTCTGGGACCATGTAAGTTCGAAGATTCTGTAATCGATTATGAAAGTCGAGTGGTTTCACTTTCCAGTATTTGGTGAATATCTCTGCGACTTTCAACGCTTCTTCTTCCAGAAAGTTTCCATGTACCAATATCTCCATGTACAAATTTGAGAATATCAGTGGTGCAAACGCATCAACCTCAGTCGCCGTCAATTCTTTCAATACAAAATCAAAATATCAATACAAGCACAAAAAAAAAAAAAAGGATCTCGGTCGAATCTCATACCCAAAGCCTCGGCAAGTAAATCTTCCTTCCGAAACTTGCCATCTTCAAATATCCAATCTACAGTCTCATGCGCATGAGAATCCGGATTCTCGTTCTCGAAATTTCGATAGTGTCGAATCAATTGTTCCATAATTATCGCAAACCTCTCGGGTTTTATTTTAAATCCTTCTTTCTCTGCTCCCGTCGGATTTGGATGCATTTTCTTTACCACGGTTTCAAGTAAAATTAATAATTTATCACAGAACCCGCAAACAGAAAGCTACAGAAAAAAAAAACCGTAAGAAAACAAAACACCGGTACATAAAATTTTTTCCTTCCAAATTTTACCATAAATCCACCACGATCTAGCTGAATCGAAATATCCGCTCCAGCAACCGACGCAAAATACTTATATTCAGTCAACGCATCGCTCACACACTCCAAATACGCTTTAAACAACATTCGCGTCTTCGCATTCGCTCGAGCCAACGGCGTGCGGAAATAAATCACCGTGTAATTTCGTGGTAGAAGAAATACGTCGTCCTTTTTATGCCATACGCGCATTTCTGGTGTGCCGTGGATCATTTTTGGGCCAGGTACCTATTATTATTATTTTTTTTTGAAATCAACGATTGTATCTTTTTAAGCAGAATGATATAGTAAAGAAAGTTTACTTTTCGAGTTTCAACTTGAGGCGAAACTTCCAAATTTTCGGGTAAAAACAAATTCTTTGCTGGTAAATGAAGTTCGGGATATGGTTCTAACGTTTTAACAAACTGCTCAAACGAATTAATTAAAAATCACAGCACCGCAACAAGAAAAAAATCCCAAATTTACATTAAGAAACTCGGGTGTGATCTCTTCAACACAATACTTCGTTCCATACCACTCCGCAACCTTCCATTCCTTCGACTCATCCTGTTCTTTCGAAGTTAGAAACACACTACAATGAAATCAAAACAAACCATTAAAAAAATTCAGAAATATGAAAATCTGAACTCACATCATGTTATCCGCTTTCAAACACTCCAAGTATTCACTGATCTCTGCTTCAGCATAGTCACCGGCTGTGTACGCTCCAAACAAAATATCTTCATCCGGGAAATCATTCATCATACACACATAAGAATTGGTAAAACTTATCGGCTCAAACGGCTCCATAAACCTAAACTCCAGATCGGATATAACCGCAATTTCGTCATGAATCCATTTTTGAACGGTTTCGCTGCGTATCATGTTGATGTAGTTGAAAACTATCTGTACAACTTTCTGGTAGTTTTCTTTTTTTTTTTTTTTTAAAAAAAAATGAATTTGTTTCTCATAATGATCATCGTTATTTCGAATTTCGTTACCCATTCCTTCGTTTGTCAACCCAATTGAAATTTCAAAAAAATCGTATCCGATTCCACCGTTGGAGTTATACGCGCCTAATTCCGACGCCCAACCTATATTTAAAATCCAATTAACTTAAATATTTCCATTACTTTTATATCATATCCAACCTCGGTTTTTCAACGCACTCAAAATCGATCCCTCGCCCTCATGCCCAATCAAGTGCGCAATGTAACCAACAGGCTGAATAATATCGTCAGCAAATCAATCATGAAGCACATCTATCTTTAGAGAATAAGTTACCTTTTTTGGATATATCTCTTTCTGATTCGGAATAGGGAACGTCAATTCCAGCGTTTTTCTTAAAAATAAACTCGTGTTATAACATTTTTCGCGAAAATATATGACTCTGAACCTACTTATCATCGATAGACACTCCTCTAAGGATTTTCTGTTTGAAATGATATCGAAAAATACGGATTATCAGGACAGTTCATTTAAAACAACAAAATATTTCTTCATTAAACTCACTCCTAATTCCTTGTTTGTAAACGGTTTCCCAGGGAATGCAGGGACAGGGACATCTTTGTTTTTAATCCCGGAAAACTTTTCATTTACCCATGTTTCCAATTCATCCAACGACTCTTTTTTGACCACTGTTAAAAACATGGTTGATCTATTTATCAAAATAACAAAATTACCTTTGCCAAACACCACTAATGACATGATGTTGGCAGAATAATATTTCTCGTGAAATTCCAATAACGCCTGTCGAACGTTAATTCCTTTCGCTTCAGGGATAACTTTTAACGTCTGTAAATCTCCGGTACTGAATTTATGAAACGGATGCGATTTTGATGAAATGTCGCGAAATAGTTGTGATAATCTCCAGTCATCATCTTGCAAGTTTTTTTTATGCTCTAATAAAATCAGAAATTTGATTTCATATTTAGTTTATAGAGAACTAATAACAATAAAATTTACCCGAGTCAACGGCCAGTAATTCTCTATCTGTACAATCTTCTCTGAACAAAGGTGCAATAAAGAATTGCGCGAAACGGTCTAACGCTCCTTCGAACGCTTCTGGCGAACAATCAAAATAATAGCATGTGTTCTCGCGTGCCGTAAATGCATTGGAACTTCCATTCGCTTCCGACAAATACTTGTTATTGCGAATTGTGTGAAGAAGAAAAAAAAATATGTTTAGCCTTTAAAGTATTTTATCGTCTGATAACAGATCGATTTCAGATTTCACCTTCGAGTATTCGTTCTCAGATGGATACTAAATTTGAAATTATTCAAAGATCAGTTTATATGTTCGACAACTTTCGAAGCGAAATGTTAAATTGTACCTTTTCTGTCCCCTACACAACAATACAAATAATGTAAACCGTTAACGTTCAGAAAACATTATATAATGAAGCCATACCATAAATACTGTAACAAAATACCACATAAAAAGTCAGGCATTAGATTTCAAAATTACAATAAAGCAGTAAAATTCCTTCATATAACTCTACATACATAAATGTTCCAAGAAATGCGCTAGTCCCGGTAAGTCATCAGGATCACAATCCGCGCCAACATTACAACTTAACGCCGCTGAAGATTTATCCGTTTTCGGATCCGAACATAACAAACATCGCAGTTTATTCGACAGGGTGATAATCCGATAAGACCGTTTATCTAAATCTGGCTTTTTGATTGCTGGAGACGATTTGGACATGGTGGCGGAGAATTAAATTGTAATTTTAATAATTGGAAATGTCGTCCCTTTTTTTTCTTTGGGTGGGAATGGCTGTGAGTGAGGGTATCAAACCCCAGAATGTATCGGATCACCACATAATATTCGATACAAATACTCGTAAATTTTTAAATGCATGGTTTTATTGTTGATTCAAATCAGTAATTTAAAATCACAAACTTGATTATTTACAAATAGTACGAAACGTAACATCAATAAAACCTAGTATAAAATCATATGAAAATAAACCTTTTAAAATATAAAGAAACATAAAATATAACGAAACAACACTGAAAAAAAGCAGCTTTTAGGGAAGTGAGAGAATCTTAGTAAGATCCCCAGTAATCATCATCGCCGTCATCTTGAACTTCCCCGGAATTATTCTTCTTATCCATATGAACATTCTGGCCGATCATATCGTAAGAATCCCAATACTCTACATCAAAAAAGTGAGTTACAACACATCACAAACGCAAAAAGAACAATAAACATACCTCCATCTTCCTCAAGTCCAATCTCAACTTTCTTCAAAGTATTACAATTACTCTCAAACTTCAATTTCGCCTCTTCAACACTCTCAAACCACCCCACACAAAACTGTTCAAAATCTTTCGGTTCAATTACATTATGAAACACCCACTTTGAATTCCCCGCATACAATAAAATCACCACGCCAATTCTACCCGTCCCCCCGCTCCGCATCGAAGCAGTAAACGGAACGAGCACTTGTAACGTCTCAATATCCCACTGTCGATACAACACCGTCAACTTTTTGGATTTTAATGGTTGTCCCGGTGAGGAGGATAATGACGACGGCTCTGTGAATTCCGATTCATCGATTACGTTGAAATATGGGATTAAGTCGAATACTTTGTCGGTTTGCCAGGTAAAGAATTTATGTAATGCGTCGGCGTCTTCTGTACCGTTTAGAAACGCCGAGAAATGGAATTCGCCGTTTAGGTATATGAATCGATCCTTGACGAATGTGCTGGATATCGGGACAAGTGAGGCGAATGCTTCGGCTTGTAGGAACGAAAGTGCAAGGTTTGCTGTTGCGATCGGTGAACAGAATGTTTCCATGGAACCGTATGCGGACATTATGATTTATAATATTATTTTAACGATTTTAATAAAACTTTTCTAATCAAAAGGAAACTTGCAATTGTGACTCTTTTCACCTGATTTGGTTGCACAACATCTCTTCCACAAATACTATAACTATATAAAAGTAGTCAGATTAAACTATATTTAAAGTAATGACTCCTCTGATCATTTCAACAAAAATTAAACTATCAAAAAATCCAAAAAAAAATTGCAACTCAAAACAACGTCCGATTTAACGTTCACCAATGTATCCTTCCTTCTCCAACAACAAAATAATCTCATGAACAATCTGAGAAACCGGAGTCTTTGAAATATCAACTTTCAAATCTGGGTTAACGGGAGCTTCATACGGATCGTCGATTCCAGTGAACCCTTTGATCAACCCCTTCTTGGCTTTCTCATATTGTCCAACTCTGTCTCGTGCGATACACTCTTCCAATGGCGTAGCAACGTGAATCAAGAAGAACCCTCCGTATTTACCAACCAATTCCTTTACGTTCTTTCGCGCACTTTCATACGGAGCAATCGGGGCAGCGATAACCGCACCACCGCATTTCGTCAATTCACTGGCAACGAATCCGATACGTTGAACGTTAATGTCTCGCTCGTGTTTAGTGAACCCTAATTCCTGCGATAATTCGGAACGGATGGTTTCTCCCAACAATAAGGTGGTTGGTCGTTGTCCTTGTTGGTTGAGAGAGACTTGAAGGGCTTGAGCAACCGCTTCTTTTCCTGATGCGTATAAACCAGTCAAGAAGACGGTGAATCCTTGCTTGGAACGTTGTGGGTGAGAGGAACGGAGAATGGTAGCAACTTCAGGGTAAGTAAACCATTCCGGCAATGGCGCACCAGTCTGAAGAAAATTTTAAACATTCGAAAAAAAATTAATCTAGTCCTTGGACAAACCTTTAATCGTTTTCTTAATTCAGTTCCAGAAATGTTCAAAGTCTTCGTTCCTGGTTCTAATTCATTTTCTGGTACGTATTCGTCAGATTCTGGAATGTAAGCGACCATCATGAACGGAACAACTTCAATATCAAGTTCAGATTTGAATTTTTCGACCAAATACTGCGCATCGTAGGGTCCATAGAAATCTTTGCCCTGCGAGTTCTTTCCCGGTCCAGCGTGATCTCTTCCAACAATAAAGTGGGTGCATCCGTAGTTCTTTCTGATGATTGCGTGCCAAACAGCTTCTCTCGGACCTCCCATTCTCATAGCAAGCGGAAGCAACGAAAGTTGTGCCATACCTTGTGGGTACTTTGGAAGAATAGCTTTGTATACTCGGACACGGGTGTAGTGATCGATGTCTCCTGGTTTAGTCAACCCAACCACTGGGTGAATCAAAATGTTGCAACGACGCGAACGTGCAGCTCGGACAGTAAGTTCACGATGAGCACGGTGCATTGGGTTACGGGTTTGGAAAGCGACGACACGAGTCCAGTTGAGTTTTCTGAACAATGCACGTACTTCCGCAGGAGTGTCTGTTAGATGAAAAATTAGTAATCAATACGCCCAATGTCGTATCCTTTCTGTAGTTCAACACTTACTTCGGTTTTCAACGTAATCGTAATGCAATGGTCTGTCAATGGCCTGAAGAGAACCACCAACAAAGTGCGATTTCGCGATGTTGTGGAGGTAGTGAACGGAGGGATGCGCAACATCATCAGCACCGTAAACTAATTCCGCTTCTCTCTTACGATCCGGTTGGTAGACGTCGCTAACTAATAACAAAAAAGCATTAAAGCATTATATGCATCGGGAGACATTATGGGAGCTTACCAGTGAGAATTGCGAGAATTGCGTCGTCTCTTGGGTCACGTAAAGCAACTCGAGCGCCGACGGCAACTTTTCCAGCGCCAACAACCGATTGGTCGACATCCAAGTAAATTGGGATAGTCCATAATACACCGCTAGCCAAACGAGAATTCACAACAACCCTGAAATATTACAAATATTTACAAATTTCAAGAATTACACAGCAAGATGTTGAATTACGAGTTGTAGTCGGCCTCACTCATGAAACCTTCTAACGGAGAGAACCCACCGGTGATAATGAGTTCCAAATCGCAAAGTTGGCGTTCGTTGAGAACGACAGAGAATAAACCTTGCGCTTCCTTCAAAAGTTTGTCATGCAAAGGACGATCACGTTCGATTAAATCTTTGAGTACTCCTCCGTGCGGTGGATTTGCCATAATGATTCAGAAAATTATTTAAAAAAAAGTGATTTTGGGATGAGAGTTTTTGTCAGATTGTGCAATCGCCCATCAGCCTGAAAATTTTAACCCCGACGAAACATTGGAAAATTACAGTAAAATATGATTCCATCTTTAACAAGTGAAAAGTGGTATATGAAAACAACAACGGGTTATTCTACTGCTGAAGTAGAGGAACTCGAAGAAGAGGAAGCCAGCATTGTCGAAGAGGTTCGTTTGCAGAGGTCAAAGTTGCTATTACAGAATCAACATTCTAAATCTTTCACTGAAGGATAGCGCACTTAAGGATGTTGAGATTGAAGAAGATGAAAGTCCAGAGGTAAACGAAAGTTTATCCTGTCCAAACGTTTCTTAAGAGGTTTATTATTTATTTCACGTTTTTTTGGGATAAACTTGAAGCTTGATGAAGAGAGTGAAGTAGTTTCAGATGACGACTTAAGTGATGGTTCCTTCGGACAAGACGCCAGAAGTGATGAAGATGTGTAACGTTTAAAACCGAACTTCCAAAATATACATGATACCCTGTTAATTATTAATACATAATTATATCGAAAACAATGTTGCGATAGGTGTAAAGGCAAGAATGGCTGCAATTGCAAATGAATCCGATTCCATGTTAAATTCACAAGATCTATCAAACGGTTCAGTTAAAGAATCTGAAACTGCGCCGTCAGCCGTGATTTCCACTAATATACCCTTCCATCAAGAAAAACTCGTCGAAATTCACACAAACGCAGTCGACACCAAACAAAAACCTTCAACTACCACCGTCAAAGAACGAGTTTTTAATATTTCTGGATGGGAAATAACAACCAGGAAAGGTCCGATTTCAAATTCTGTGGAGTTGGACAGGTTTTTAAAAAAATTTATTGAACGCTTCAATGAGACTCAACGTGTGTTAGTTTAGCCGATCAGTTTAAGAATTTACCGTATCCCGAGATGTTTTTTGGGCATAATTTTTTAAAGTTGGTGCACGAGTCTGGAGTTTCCATTATGTTTTCCTCCACCGAGGGACTTTTGGGAGTTTACCACACGAAAGATGATATTCCTTACGAGTCTGACGACGCGAAACGGAAGGAGAGTATTCTGAAAGTCCCTTATGCAAATTCATGGGCTACTAGAACGTATGTACCTGTGTTTGATGTATGCTGTTGATTCTCAATGTTTACAATATTTGAATAAAGTGCCGAAATTCAAGACGAGATCAAAGGGTCGATTAAACCTTATGACTGGACTTATACCTCGGACTATATTGGAAGCGTACAATCGAGTAAATCCGAGGTAAGTAGGCTTTTGGATCTTGTTTCAACACATCTGATTGATTGCCAGCCAAAGGCGACCAACGAAGCACTTGACATTGCGTTATTGAAAACCCCTGAACCGATACTTTTTTCTGATGAGCTAATATTGTATGAGGATGAGTTACACGACAATGGAGTTGCTGTGTTTAGCGTACGTTTGGTATGTAAAACTAACCCTTTAGTGATCTTTATCCAGTTTATTGCTTACTGAGTAAATAGAGAGTTATGGAAAGCTGCTTTCTTGTTCTCGCCAGATTCTTCTTGCGAGTTGATGGGGTGTTATTCAGAATCAATGAAACGCGCATTTTTCACAAATTCTCAACAAACTATGTCGTGCGAGAAGTCTTGAAAAGGGAGACAGGCTACCATGCTGTGCGATCCGTAAGTTTCTCTTTACCTATTAAATTGCCAATCCTGATTTGATTGTTGTGGGTCATCAGCAACTGCCAAAGAAACCAAATCACGCGTTACCGCAACGATCAGTTGTTTCACGGTTTTCTACCACATCAGATAAATCAAAACACGACGAAATGGAAGACTTATCGTTGTTAACGGATGTGAATTGGGTAACATCAGTTATTCCAAACCCTTATTTCGGGGTTCAGTTTCCAGACGAGTGTTCAGGAGAGATTTCAGCAAGTTTAGGAGATTTGGGACCAAAAGATGTGAGCAATGGATCGAAAAGTGAATTCAAAATCCGACGCGAGAAAATAGAATTGTGATGATTTTCGATGAATGACACACTTGTGACCAGCCTCAAAGAAAGGCAAGGGGGTTGAATAAGAATCGGAGTTCATGGAAGTTGTATGTTTATATCTTTTGTATTTTATAATTTATTTAAAACTTTTTTTAATCTTATTAAATTTAGGGTTTATCTGGATCCGAAGACTCTTATGGTTTGGATTGGTATGAACGGTTCCGCATGCTGAAAGGCAGTGAATTCTTCTGCGAAGTAGACATGTCGTATATCCAAGACCGGTTTAATTTAACCGGCCTCAACCTTGAAGTTCAGCACTACGTCCTAGCGTACGAACTTTTAACCAACACCTTGGATGAAGAATTGGACCAAGAACTCGAACTGGAGGTAGAACGTTCGGCGCAGCATTTATACGGTTTAATTCACGCTCGATTCATCATCACATCCAGAGGGTTAACAAAAATGTTTGAAAAATTTCAAGCAAATGATTTCGGAAAGTGCCCCAGAGTTCTATGCGACGGCCAAGCGGTCCTTCCAGTGGGGTTGTACGATTTACCAGGAATCAAACCGGTTAAGCTATACTGTCCGAAATGTGAAGATATTTATATTCCTCCGTACAAGCGTCATGCGAGTATTGACGGAGCATACTTTGGAACTTCGTTTCCACATTTGTTGCTGCAGGTTTATCCCGATATTCTCCCAAACAAAGATATGCAACGATACGTGCCAAAGATTTTCGGATTCAAAATTCATTCGTCGGCAAAAGAACAAAGAAATCAGGATGAAATAAGAGAAGAATTACAGAAACGACACCTGCACTGAAAAAAAAAAGACACAAAAATGACTTACTATTATTATTGGTTTTTTTTATTATGTCTTTTAACTTTTTTTCGTTTACTTTTGCTTAGACTTTTTGTTTTGGTAACTTAGTATTTTTTTTGTGACTCGACTCTTAAAAAAACATTTTTTTTTGTAGTGTAATTTGATCCCTATTTACTTTTGATATATTATTAGAAAATTCTCATGAATGTTTTTTCTCTGTCCGGAGTCTCATGTTTCCCTCTACAATCTTGCGATTGTGAATTTTATCGCTGTTTATGGATCATGCGGAGTTGATGTTTTACCTCCGTATCCGTGCGGGTGTCTTCCTCGACGGATTCATGAAATTACAATCCAATCACGTAATTGTTTGTTACGGTGATTATTTCTGATTTCAAAAATTTTGCTAATCGCAAAAGTATTGGGCGAATACGCAGCGTTTGATTCTTACCGTTGATTGAGAAAGATTGGAGATGAAATAGTTTTCTTTGCCATGGCGCCTGGTTTGGCCCCTGTACCAAAAAATTGCAATGATGATTGAAGGGAAGATCGGTTTACGATTATCCAATCTCATTCATCCAGTTTACACAGTCACGCTTGGATTGAAGGTTGATTAATTTTACTTCATGAGAATTCAAACCGATCATGAAATGCTCATACTTTTTTGTATTACTGTTCCTTATAACTCAATCAAATATAGAAATCCATGATTGACCCAATCATTTCTATGGAGTTGGCAGTAAATACCCCCTTTCCATCAGTTGACTCGTTGAGGGAATTTGGATTTGACGTTTGAGCGTGGCAAAAAACTGAAATATTAAACACCAACCCGCAGCTTTTTTTTCCCACACAATCTCTCTCATGTCGCAATTAATATCCACTATTCTGAATCTCATAACTGCATTATACAATGTGGTTCAAATCGCTTTGGTCACGGCGTTATTGATATTGATGTGTCAGGCGCTGTTCTTTTACCTTAAACATTATTTCTCGCTCCCGAAATCTGCAGAGAAGTTGAATCGGGCGAGAGAAAGTGGAGGAGTTGCTTCTTTTTCGGATATCCCAGGTCCGGCTGGTATGTAATCATGACAGTTTTTTTACGGCGATTTTAAGATGAATTTCGTGCTCGTAGGGTATCCGTGTCTTGCTGTTACACCACTCGTTGTCCCGTTTGCGAAAATAAAGCGAACTGATTTGTTTTTTAGTGGATTGCTGGACACATATGGAGATTTCTGCAAAATTATGCTTGGAGATAGATACATGGTATTGACAGAAGATCCAGGTAATGAAAGTCATACACACATTCAATGACATTATTCTAAAAATCTTTTGATTTTTTTTAAATTAATAGCCGTCATCAAAAAAATCGCCAACTCTGATGCGTTCGTGCGTGGAAGAAACTTTCAATCGGTTATGGATGATATCGCACCGTATTCTCTCTTTGCAATTCCAAGCGGAGAATTATGGAAAAAGGTAAAACGTGTAGATGTTGTCTAATTATAAATCGAACCTCATTTTTTTACAGCATCGAAAAGAGCTGCAACCCGCATTCGGACCAGTTCATCTTCGTGATACTTTTAAAGTTTCGCTTCAGATTACCGACCACTTGCTGAGTGTATGGGATGCTGATATTGCACAAGGAAACAAAACGAGAATATAATGCATGATTTTACCATGGTTACAGCAGACGTCATGTAAGCAAAGAAAGTTGATTTAATTTTTTGCGTGTTGAATTATATTATATTTAGAGCCCAAATCGCGTTTTCTATGGAACTGGGAGCTGTAAAGTCGCTCGAATCTCATATGACTGGCGGATTTCACCAATACCTTGAAACTGTAACAACCGCAATCCAAACTGTAAGTTTTTCCAAAGTATTGATTCTCCTACAATATTTCTAAACGAGTTTTGATAGAGGTTCTCATTAAGAACGTTAAAATTCTTATGGGCATTGAACGGCGTCTCAAAAACGCAATTGGCACCTTCGCTACTCTACATAAAATCACTTCTCCACAACGCAATCCCTTTCAAAAAATTAAAAATTTCACAAAAACCGGAGAAAACCGATGATAAATGGAGTAAAGATGTTTTGGATCGATTATTGGAACCACAAGGATCAATTTGGTTTAATGAGGAAGAGATTATGAGCGAAATGTTTGGATTCTTTTTAGCTGGGCACGAAACGACTGCGAATACGTTGACTTGGGCGATTTTAGAGCTTACGAGTCACCCGGATGTTGCGGAGAAGTTGAGAAATGAAGTCGATGGTATTTTGCAAGGAAAAGAAATCACATTTGAGCAAATTGGTTTGTTTAAGTATGAAAATGATTGCATAATGAATTATTTTTTCGAAAATTTCTAATTCTTAAATTTTAGATACGTTGATGCATTTATCAAAGAAACACTTCGATTGCATCCTGTCGTAACAATGGTGGTTCGTCAAACTGCACAAGACGTCTCGTTGACCACTTCTGACGGATTTACAATTGAGATTCCAGAAGGAGTGAATATCGCCGCCAGTTTGGTCAAGGTACATAAATCGAAGAAATATTGGGGAGACGACGCAGAAGAATTTTCACCTGAACGATGGCTTATAAAAGATGCGGAAGGTGTACAGGAGTTTATTCCAATATCAGGATCTTATGTTCCATTCTGTAAGCTTACAGTAATTCATCTTTTTCTTTTTATTTCAACTTTACTGTTCTGTTGTGAATTACAGGGGACGGTCCACACCACTGTATCGGACAAAAGGTCGCATTGATTGAGGCGAAAGTCATGATTATCCGAATAATCGAAAAGTTTTACTCAAAACTCTCAGCAAAGCAAGGTCCCATTCAACCAGTTCAAACTTTAACGCTCGGATTGAAAAATGGGTTGTTGGTTGATGTTGAAAGACGGAGTTCAACCATTTGATATTTCATTTTCACAAACTCAAAAACAGTAAACTTGATATTGCTTTCAAAGTCATCAAATAAAATGTGACAGCGTAACCAAAAGGAGCAAACTGAATACTGGTGCCTATAATTTTATGCAGTAAGTATCAGTATAATAACTATTGTAAATAAGAAACAAATTTCTGCGCCTGAACAGGAAAGTCCGTATTTTCCGCGATCAATGCTCAGGATTGCCGTGGCGCCCACCAAAAGCCGAAAATTCGGGCAAACAAGCCTAAACCAATTTATCCCGTTTATCCGGTTTTCCGATGCGCGAGTATAAACTGTGCGTGCTTTAATCGTAAAAAAACCAATTAAACATGGAATTAAATTTTGAAGAAATCGCAAAATTCGCACCTTTCGAATTCAATGCCGGATCCGTCCTTCTTACGGTCGGAATCCTGACAGTTGGAAGATCTTTGGCGATGTATTGTTATCATTATCTTACGTTACCGAAAGACTCTAGACTACTCGACAAAGCGCGTAAGGATGGAAAAATCGGAGAGTTTTCATCCATTCCAGGACCACCAGGTGCGTGGATCTTCACAGTTTGATTTTTTCGAATTAAATATGTCTAACGAATTAAAAATCAGGTTATCCCTTCCTCGCAAATTTACCGTTGATTATGCCGTACGTGAGAATCAAACGATCCGATTTATTTTTCTCTGATTTGGTCGATAATTATGGCAACTTTTGCAAAGTAACGACGGGAAACAAGATTATGGTTTTAACGGCAGATGCGGGTAAGAAAAATACCATACTTTTATTGTGAACTTTGCTCAAATTTTTTTTTCTTTTGTTGTTTAGCGATTAACAAGAAGATTGCGACATCGGATTCGTTTGTGCGCGGATCGAATTTCAGCTTGGTAGCTGCGGATATTGCTCCATTTTCTTTGTTTGTCATTCCCAGCGGCGACGTTTGGAAAAAAGTACATGTCTGATAAAGTGTTAAATTATATCTAATTTACTTTTTGTCAGCATCGTAAAGGATTACAGCCAGCTTTTGGACCGATTCACCTAAGAGAAACATTCACTGTTTCGTTGGAAGTAGCTGATGCTTTGTTGTCGGTGTGGGAAGATAATGTGATGAAAGGAAATAACACACGGGATGTAATGCACGATTTTACAATGCTGACTGCCGATGTGATGTATGTCTTTCAAATTATTTTTATTTTTATTTTCAAGTTTAGACCATATTAATTGAATATAATTGTAATTTACAGCTCGAAAATCGCCTTTTCACTTGATTTAGGTGCTATAAAGTCACTCACAACCAACGAACCTGACGGATTTAGTACTCATTTGGATGTTATTACTAATGCTATTCAAACGGTGCGATCCTACTTTTATTCGAGTTTATTTTTCTGTTATTCATCCTAAATACTTTATTGTTTTTATACAATAGCGTTTTCCAATTCGAAACTCTAAATTTCTATGGCAATTCTTCGGCGTTTCCTCATCTCATATAAGCCCATCGATGGAATATTTAAACAAAATCCTAAAAGGAGCGATCGAAGCGAAGAAACAGAAACTTCGGCAAAAATCGGAAACTTTTCAACAGGAACAATGGTCGAAAGATTTGTTGGATCGATTACTGGAACCACAGGGATCGTTCTCGTTTACAGAGGAAGAGATATTGGGCGAAGCCTTTGGATTCTTTTTGGCTGGACATGAGACGACGGCAAATACACTCACTTGGTCAATGTTGGAACTCTCGCAACATCCAGAAGTCTTCGAGAAATTGAGAAACGAAGTTGAAGAGATTTTGAAGGGAGGAACTCCTAAATTTGAGCAATTGTCGTCGTTAAAGTAAATCATTAATCATTATTTTTTTAATTTTAAGGTGTTAATGATGATTCATTTTTTAAAGATACGTCGAGGCATTCATTAAAGAGACACTGAGATTACACCCCGTCGTAAAATCACTCGTTCGGGAATGTGTTGCAGAGACAGTTTTAACAGGCACCGACGGATTTTCTGTTAGAATTCCAAAGGGTGTCAACGTCTTAGCCAGCATTGCTAAAGTCCAGACGTCTAAGACATACTGGGGTGAGAACGCAGAAGAGTTTTACCCTGATCGTTGGCTAATCCGAAACGGTGACTTGATTGAAGATTTTACCCCAATTCCCGGATCTTTCATACCTTTCTGTAAGTCACTTAAAGTTTGCTACAACGTAAAAAATTGGATTAATTTTTTGATAGGGGATGGACCGCACAATTGCATTGGACAGAAGATTGCAATGATCGAAGCGAAGGTCATGATCATTCGACTTGTTCAAAAGTTCAACGTTGAGTTGTCTAAGAAACAAGGGCCAATTACTCCTGTACAGACATTAACATTCGGATTAAAAAATGGACTTTTGGTAGATGTTTCGAAGAGAACCTGAACATAAGGGCTTTTCAAGTATCCTAGATTTTTATGCAGATTTTGGCCCAATGCTTCGGAACAATCGGGATGAGCTCTTTAATTCAAATCAAAGAAATCAGTTATTGTATTCTTAATAAAAATAAGATCAAAAATGCCTCTTTTAAATCCACAAATCTCAGTCGGTGAGAAAGTTCCGATCCCGCCTCTGGCGAAAACTCTCCTGTCAGTTTATCCGGGCTTTTTAAAAAAAGAAAATAAAAAATAAAACACGATCAATGCAATTGGATCTTAATAATATATCCCGAATCGCTATTCCGGCTATCTCTGCAATAGCTGTTCTGACATTAGGTCGATCTCTCTCGGTTTACATTTACCATTACCTCACCCTTCCTCAAAACTCAAAGAAACTCGATGAAGCACGTAAGAAAGGAAAAGTAGCCTCATTCTACGATATCCCTGGACCAGCAGGTACGCTGTGAATTAATATAATACTAGTACTACTGAATTATAGTCCAACTCACACAGGTTATCCGTTCGTTGCTGTCACGCCTCTTATTACTCCTTACTTGAAAATTAGACGAACTGATTTGTTTTTCACTGGAATGATTGATAAATACGGAGATTTCTGCAGAATTATGATGGGTGATAGATATATGGTGTTAACTGCAGATGCAGGTATTTGATTTTTTCCGAAATATTGGCAGTAATTTTAAAAATGAATCCGCTTTATGAAAACAGCAATCATTAAAAAAATCGCAAATTCTGATTCATTTTTCCGCGGCCGAAACTTTCAGTCGATTGCTGGTGATATCGCACCGTATGCGTTGTTTATCATCCCCAGTGGAGACCTTTGGAAGAAGGTATGATGTTTTGATGTTTATCCACGAGGTTTTTTAATGAGAACTTTCCATTTTATCAGCATCGAAAAGGACTTCAACCAGCATTTGGACCAGTTCATCTACGAGACACGTTTAAAGTTACTTTGGAAGTTGCAGATTATCTTTTAAGTATCTGGGAAAAGGAATTATCTAAGGGTAACGCAACTCGGAATGTTATGGATGATTTTACGTTATTAACGGGAGACATCATGTAAGGATGGATTTTTTTTTTTTTTTGGTGCAGTTTTGATTTAATGTAACTTTTATTCAGCTCAAAAATCGCCTTCTCACTCGATCTGGGAGCGGTGAAATCGCTTGAGACTCACGAAAGTAGCGGATTTCATGAGCACATGGAAAAAGTTACAACTGCTATTCAAATTGTAAATTACTTCCATCAATTTTTACTTTTAATGATTTTACTTGAAAAATACAGAGATTCGGGTTCCGTCGATTCCGTTTTCTTTGGGGCTGGAATGGAGTTTCTGAAGCGCAACTTGCACCTTCGATGACTTACTTGAAATCAATTCTTAAAGGGGCTATTGAATCGAAGAAGCAGAAGCTCGCGCAAAAATCTGGAACGATTGAAGACGATCGATGGACGAAAGACTTGCTTGATCGATTGTTGGAACCACAGGGATCATTCTCGTTTACGGAAGAAGAAATTATGAGTGAAATGTTTGGATTCTTCTTGGCCGGACATGAAACTACCGCGAATACTTTAACTTGGGCGATGCTGGAATTGACAAAACATCCTGAAGTCTTGGAAAAGCTACAGAAGGAGGTTGATGGACTTTTGAAAGGGGGAGATCCCACGTTTGAACAGTTATCTTCATTCAAGTATGGAGTTTTTTTTGTGATAAGATTAGATTAATACTAATTGTTATTTAGATACACTGAGGCGTTTGTTAAAGAATCCTTGAGATTACACCCTGTCGTTCAAATGCTCGGTCGCGAAACTTCAGAAGAAGTGCAATTGACGAACATGGAAGGTTTTACCATTACAATTCCGAAAGGTGTAGCTGTTGTTGCCAGTTTACAAAAAATCCACGTTTCGAAACAATACTGGGGTGAAAACGCTAGCGAGTTTTATCCGGATAGATGGTTAATTAAGAAAGGGGATACAATTGAGGAATTCACACCAATACCGGGTTCATTTTTACCATTCTGTATGTCCAAACTGCTCTATTTTACTTTGCCTCAAATATTTTCGTTTCAGGGGATGGACCACATAACTGTATTGGACAAAAGATTGCCATGATCGAGGCGAAAGTTATGGTTATTCGATTAGTGCAAAAATTCAACGTCAAGCTGTCACCAAAGCAAGGGCCAATCGAACCTGTATCCACATTAACTCTTGGTCTCAAACACGGTTTATTAGTGGATATCGCTAAAAGAAATTAGATTTCTGTTGTTCAGTCTTTTTTTAAATGAAAAACAATATTTTGGAAACTGACCTGCACACCGACCATATTTGTACAAATTTTGACGCGTTAATCTGAGACAAAAAATGAAAACGTTGAATTTACTTTTATTTGTCCTTTCTATCCAGCAGCTTTTCTTTGTTGTTTCTGCTTCCCTGGCTTGTATTGTCGTTGCTGGATATCCTCCACAGTTTACTGCAACTGCGACAAATACTGGAAATTCAACGTCGACGGAAACCCCAACGACAGCCACGAGTGTATCTGAGACCACCACGACAGATCAATCCACTCAGTCACAATCCACAGCAACATCGGTATCTGGTGTATCTTCAGCATCTGTTACTTCTTCAACAACGGACAGCCAAACAATCACGAACACATCAAGCCCATCAGAATCTTTATCACCAGGTAGACTTTTGCACAAGCGTCATATGGAAATATTCAGAAGAGACCCGGTTTCTGTCGGTATGCCCGAACTTTTCCCCCCGAACGTTACCGACATCAACGGACGTGCTCCTGTGATAAAAGAAAAAGTCAAACTCGGTAAATAGAATAAGACCTGCATTGCTTGTTATATTTTTTAATCTGATTCACGAAATTAGGTGAGACTGTGACTATATTCATAATGTACGATTCACATGGAACGAATCCGTTCTGGATTGATCTATTTGCGTATCCCGTTGGACCACCACAAACAAGCCAGACAACTGGATCTACGCCCGATGTCCAAATCCAATCGATGCTTCAATTCTCAAATACGTTGTTAAACGAGGATGACCAGAAAAATGACGACAAAGTAGGATTGTTATTAAACATCACTGGTACACCAGATTCAAGTGTGACGATTGGAACGGATGGATTGGAGAATGGAATTGGTGATGGGATTAGTAAACCGATACTTTGGACTGTTGCTGGACTTGAAGTGGGAAAGAAATACAGGGTTCGAGCGCGAGGATATCATCCATTACTGCAAAATGATTTGGTAGGAGGAGTATCTGCTAGAAGCTTTGCTTTTGAAGGTAAATTTCAGTTTCGTTATGGATTCGTTAGATTTATCTCACTATGATTTACAACGCAGTTGTCGAATGATGGACTTGAGATCAACAAAGCGTTCGCAATGTTCTTTTATGATCAAATACAAATAAATCATTAATTAAAAAAAAACAATATCAAAGAAAGACTATAATTGTGGAGATATTTTATTGGTTGCCGTTCACGTTGGGAAAGTGGGGCAGTGTGTGAGTGATACTAAGCATGAATTCAATTTGGAGAGCTTTGACCTTAACTGAACGAGACCGTTTACGCGAGAATACGCAGTTTAAAATCTCGAAATTGTCGTTACTGGGATTGAATTCCACCCCTGCTTTATTGGCCTATGAACCTGCCCAGTAACTTTTTAATTACTGAAATTAGGCTTGGAGTCATAACTATTAAAATTCTTACCGTAGGTCATTATTATGTGTTGCATTCGAAGATGGACGACATTTTCTTTTCAGTTCTCAAATCTCGTACATGATTTTTAAAAACTCACAGACAATTACGACCAATTTAACATTTGCAGTCGGTGAGAAGTTTATAATAGCAACATCTCCTTCGAATACGATACGCGCGGAATTATTGACCCATACAGGCACCCAGACCAGTTTCTCGTTGGTTTTGGAACACTCAACTACTTGTTTGCTTTGGATTCCCTTAACCCGATGGCTGCTTTGCGGAACTCCGTCGGGGTTGATTCTTGCTGTTCATTGCAACTCAAATGCTGTAAATTCGGCAATACCCGAGAAATCAAATGCGTTGACGCTTTCTGAACACTCGATTCGGGCCATAGTCGAAGCACCGGTCGTTGCCCTTTCCCTCTCACCAACGGAGAATAATAAGCTGTTGATTGCGTACGAGAATAACACGGTTGTCTTGTGGGATTTATTAGCAAGATCAGAAATTATGAGACTTAAGTTGAAGGACGAATATATTCGCGAGTGTGGTAGGGATCCTGAAGCCGTGAACACTACGGCAATCGCCTGGTCGCCATCTGGGAATCATTTTGTTTCAACACACGCTGATATAATTGTATTCTGGTCCACAGAGTTGCCAACAGGTTGGCTTAACGATTTGAAAGCAAAGGTAATTGATATCGCTTAATCGGCATTCGCTATTCTGATAAAATTTGGTCTACTATAGATGGAATCAAACCAGAAAACTGATCAAGTTATGAAACCGATTCACTTTAAACCATTATGTACCGAAAAACCACCGCCACCTCCAATACAACCGAATCCTCCGGCAAAGAAAATCACTATCAAACTGAAAACAGCACCTGCGGCGCCAGCGCCAGAAGCCTCTACAGAACCAGCTGAGAATAAAGCTCCAGCGCCACCTCCGAAAGCTACGACTCCTCCACCCGAAACTGATCCAATATCGAAGATCGAATGGGTTTCCTCCCCACAAAATTACTCTGATGGTTCGTTGTTGTTCGTTTGTGGAGGATCGTTGATATCAGGTCCCACAAATGTATTTGTTTTCGAATTCGCCAGCGCAAAAGATTACACAAAACCTGGTTCCATTCGACCACAACTTCTCCCACTTCCTTTCAAAGCAACAGATTTCGTCATTACCAACAACGATTCCAAATTATCAATCACGATTCAAACATCTGTAAACGTTCATCAATTTGAACTCACATTCCCGCTTTCAATCAACCCACAAATTATTCCTGCGTCCCTTCACATGTTGAAGTTACCACCACTGATTTGCTCTTCTTATGCGCAATCCACGCCAAACTTCTTATCGGACTTACTATCGTTTCATCAACCGAGTGATAGATCACCGTTTCCATTTAACGGAGGAAATGCAGTTTCTCGCACTGGAAAACAAACTTCAGATTTATTATTAACCGTGCATGGCCGCGGACGTATTGAGTTTTGGCAAATGACGTGTCCGACCGCGAAACATATAACAAGTATGAAAGTTGGAGATTGGATCGACCACATCTCCGGAATAGAAATGGACGCGGAACAAAGGTTGATGGTTTTATGGGGTGGAAATGTGACTGTGGTGTTAAAGTTGGTTCCGGTCGGAATTTTGAATGCGGAGAATACGGTAACGACCAATAATGTTGAAGAAGAGGAATCGGGTGATGTGGATGATTTGCTGGCGAAAGTTGACAGGGTTTTGGATGAAGTTGCGGAAGAGCAAAAGAAAATGAAACATTATATGACACAAGGTGAAAAAAGTGTCGAGTGGGGGCTTGTTACGAGAACGAAGATGGGTAGTTCTGTGATGAGAGCGACGGTATCCACTTGGTTCGGAGTGTAAGTTGAATAATCTTACTTTTTTCCATCGATTTCATTATAAATGATCAATCTTTGATAGATTGGCGGTGATGAAGAGTAATGGTGAGCTTGCTATTTTGGATCTGCAAACGAACCAGAAGGTTTATTCCGAGAGTTTTCATGGTAGAAGTTTCTACTTTTTGTTTATAAAATTTAAAAACTTATATTTTTACAATCAGAACCTGTCGTTCCGATTCTACCCAGCACACCCACATCTCCGACTGTATTTGCAAGTGGAACTGCGTTTGTGTTTATCCCAACCCCACCTCCTGGAGCTTATACGCCTCCAGAACCGCCAAAACCGGAGCCATCAGAGATTACAATCTTCCAGTTTGCGGATATGATTTTCCCTGGCGAATTATCGAAGAACAGCAAAGGAGAAACAACCGTGGGATCACTGGCGGGAGGATGGGATTCGTTGAGATGTTGTTTGTTTATCGGAACTGCTGTAGGAATTATTCATTGTATTGCTCTTGACGTTAATGACGATGACGGCTTGTCTGTTTGTGGAAAAAGTAAGTTGGGAAAATGAATTGTTTTATATTTATGTTTAACATGGGAGGTTTTTTCTTATTTAGTGCAATTGATTCGGTCTAGAACGGAACAAAAAGTTGTTTTTGTTGCTGTTCTCGATCACAATGGAGTTCAAACGCGAACGCAGACACCGAAACATCAAGAAACGGCGGAGAATTTCGTGTTGGTGTCATTCGAATACTCGGTTCGAGTGTATTTAGTGGAAGCCTCGAAACCGTTAGCGTTAATCGCCAAGGCGCAGATTGGAGTCGATCGCAGTAACATTGTTTCTGCAGGGGTTTCATATATGAACGGTTAGTACTGGTGATATTTTGTAATGGTTTATGCTTATTTAATATATTTCAGGGGAGTCATATGTCGTGGTCGTAACGGTAAAAGGTGTAGTTGTTGTATATAACCTTCCTGATTTGATTCCGACATGGGAAGGAACTTTGTCTGAATTATCTTCAAATGACCCAATGTAAGTTGAACTAAATATTTGGATAATTATAATAAATTCTTCAATAAATGTTAGCGCGAAGAAAAATCCAGTCTCAATTAAAAAAGCAACCATAATGAACGACGGGAGAATCAGTGTACAGTATGGAAGCGAGTGGGTGATGTACAGCTTACCAGCAGACACTCAAAAATATCCAGAGTTTGATGTAAAATGCTATGAACTTTCGCGGCAGGCCGCATGGGTTAGGAAAGTTGGAGGAATCAAAGTTGCAGGAACTCGAAGTCGTGAGATGGATGAAGTCTGTACGTTGAGTTTACATTTGATTTTATTTCATTGAAACGTGTTAAATGTATTACTTGGAATTTTTTTGTTAGTTGGTTTGAAGAGGAGCGGAGCGTCAACTTCGGGCGGATTTTCTGCAGAGGAATCATCTTCACCACCCCCAACGCCGAGTAAAAGTGCGAATGAAGGAAATTTGTTCGGCCAAGTGAGAAATGTAAGGAGATTATTTAAATTCAATGTATATATCCGTATCTTGACACTTTCCACAATCTTTTAGCAATTTAGCGAACGAGGTGAGAAACTCGAACACATGGAAGAAAAATTCAGTGAATTGGCGGACAGCTCAAAAAGCTTTCTCGACAACATTAAAGCCTATAACGAAGCACAAGCTAAAAAGAAGTGGTGGCAGTTATAAAAAGCATTCTTTTTTTATTTCAATTTCCTGTATTCTCTTATGAGTGCTGGCTTCAGCCAACCCAAGTATATTAATACACAAACACCTGTCGCCGCGCTAGCGCTCAATACACAGTACATTAATACAAGTGCAGGAGAAACAGCATTTAACAGTTTCGACAGTGTCGGGATTTCGTCGTGCTTGATTAACTTCAAATTTGGGGGTAATGCAAGCGCTGACGGTGTGGGATTTTGTGAGTCGGGCTTTCGATTCGTCGGAACTGCCAGCTCAGGTTTCCCATCATGTTCTTTTTGAATTAAGACAGCTTTTGGGGCGCTGGCGGCTTTAACCTTTGCATTCGATGTTTCCTCGTCATCATTCTTATTGATCATTTCGTAAGTATGTCCAACAAACCATCTACGCAATAATTCAAGTACATCTGATGGGATCATACATAACGCTTTCGAATTACCTTACAGGACCATGAATCGTGATCCCAGCATTGGATTCTACCGTGACCATGTGATCTCTAACTGTTTTCAAATTCAGAACAATCTTGATCAGTATCACGCAGACTTACGAGCATAAGCATTAGCACCCAAAAAGAATCCATCAAGTACTAAATTATGTAAACAAATTCATAAAACTCTCATTAAATAAGATAAGATCATACCATGAAAAACAAAATTAAAATGATTCATCATATGTATTTGTCCACCTTCCACGTCTCCCCACACGTTAAAGCTAAACGGAATATACAAAGTTTTATTCTTCGTCAACGGTATCCGACACCTCCATGCAGCAGTACCCGAAATGACTTTCTGCAAATGTTTGAATGTTAATTCGGTGGTTGGGATACTACAGTGTACTATTGCGTCTGTCGCGAATGGGAATTGAAGTGGTAAGCCAGTCTGGTTTGGATTCAAAAACAAAATTAAATTCGGAGAGACATTATAAAGTTGAAAGAAGTTACATCAATGCATATTGGTCCTGGTTCGTAAGATTCAGTTGGCTCGCCGGTTGTATCAAGAATTGGACATTCGATGGTGACTAGATCCCCTTGAGAATATGCTGATAAGGTTTGTAAACATTGACAGTATTTGGAGAATTAAACTGAATTTCGTTTACGTTCGTTTTTTGGCGCTCTTCTCAAGTCTCCGTGCGCAATTACGAGAGTGAGTATTAAATATACATACAGCAGCGTTGCCAGAAGTTTCTTTTTTCATTGTATGATTAGGAATTACTGGTTCGCAAAGAATTTCATTCGGCTTACTTTTGTGTTTGAGTCGGTCATGTGAACCTGACAGGTCACGAAGAGTTCTTAAAGTGGTTTTTAAGTTGATTTTGCACGGTTTTATATATTAATACAAATGGGGTCACTATATTATGATCACTGGCAATTCCTCACAAAAACACGCAGAAGTAAAAAAAAAGGTAAGACGCAAAAATCTCAACGAACTTTGCTTCCTCCGAATCCACTGGCGGTTCGAGTACTACTTGATCGATTCGGAGATGGAGTTCTTTGGCTGTCGTTTGTTCTTTGATCCTGATTTGCTGGTTGGGTGTAGTATTGTCTAAAAAAAGTAAAGAAATTAACCATGATTATCCTTTGCAATAAACTTCACGTACCTGCGCATGTATGGCGTACTGTAATATCCAGGTGTATTCCAAGATCTTCCAGCTAAGCCTCCTAAAACTCCCCCTAAAGTGAATCCGTTCCAGAAGTTGTTATGGCTATAGCTGGGTCGTGGTGGAGGAGGAGGAGGTCCATATGCGTTATATCCGTAATTATCACCAGTTTGATAATTTGGATTGTACGGAGGCGGATTCGTATTTGGATGAGCGGAAGGGGTTCTGTTCGTAAAAACGTCAATGAATACATTTAGAGACTTTAATTACAGGAAAATACCTTGTATTAGATCTCGAAAAAAATATTCTCCAGATCAAGTTCAGACCCCAAAGTATGCCAACAATCTTCCAAAGTGTCGAAATACTCCCAAACACTATAAAATCACAAAATTAATACGGTGCGGAGTCAAGATCAAGAGTTTACTTACAACTAAAAAAGTAAGACAACGGTGAGAATATCGCGTGATTGAATATTTGTTTGATAAATCCTTCATCACGATCGTATCGAATTTTTTGTCTGTCATGTCGTTGATGTCGAGTTCTATCTCGATCCTCCCTCTCTCTTGCTTTTGATGTATAATCCAGAGTATCTAAATAAGCAAAGTTGGTAAAGTTACTTAAAGATTCAGCATGTATATTACTCACATTCAACTCCACATGATCCAACTAAAACATACGCATCATTAGGCCCATTCCATCCTTCACAACTAACAATAGTCTTTCCAAATCGTACAGAGTCGTCAATGTCTGCTTTACATTCCCACTGGACCGTACTTCCGTCCCAACCCTTGTTTTTACATTGGATGGTTTGGATATCTCTGGCTGCTGTACTTTTACATGCTTTCCCACCTACGCATTTGATTTGAGGAATCGGTGATGATCTTCGTGCGGTCGTGTATTCGCCCTGATTTCAACGGGTGAGAAGGAATTTGGTGTAAATTTGGTAAAGAAGACGTACCTTTGTTAGTGTCAATGCTTGGATGTCTCTTAACAGTATTCTCGAGTGTGCATCGACTAGAGTCCCCGTAATCAGCAGAAGTAAAGATAAGGAGGCGACCGGTTTCATAATTTTTTTCAAAATGTGTAATTGTGTTTGTGTGTGATAATTTCAAAATCCAACGAGAATCTTCCAGATAATTCAAGTAAATGAGATTATGTTATGTTTTTTGAGAAAAAAAAAAAGGAAATTTCAGCGGGTTAAATCCAATTTAACGAAAGAAGGCACAGGGTGAATCAGAAATCGTGTTCCAATCCCAACACGCCACGTCCACTTTTTTTTTTTTGAAATCAGAATTAAATTTCTAAAAAAAAAATGAATTACCCACCACAACAGACTTCGACTTCCTCTCAGTACGATGATCGAAACCCTCCCCCGCGTTCTCCTAGAAGAAGCAGTCGCTCTCCTGCTCCCCGTGCTCGCTCACCGAGAGACAGAGGTTATGACAGCGGCTATCGTGGCCGTTCCCCTTCACCAAGATCTAGAGATGTAAATTACCAAAGGTAATCTCCAACAAATTTTACACTTGGAAATATTTTTTTCAGATAAAAATTTATACTTTCTTTTTCAGCTACCAGGGTGAAAGTCGCAGATACGATGACAGAGATCGACGTGACTACGGTTACCGTGGAAGAGGTGGATACGGCGGGTACGGACGTCGTCGCTCTCCTCCTCGTCGCCGTGAAGTTCTTCGTGGGTCAGAAAACGACAGACAATTCAGTACTTGTTTGTATGTCGGAAATCTTCCTTACGGCTACCGTGACAGTGATGGTATGAATGTATATTCTGAATTTTAAATTTGTGTTTTCCTTTCCTTTATTTGCCTGTACCCCTGTGGAGTTTTTGAGAGTGGAGAGGAGAATTTACTTCGAGAAGAAGCTGTAGAAACATTTCCATTGGATATATCTGGAAGAGGATATCAATGTTGATTACTCAGACAGAGTGGAGCTTCGCTAACTTGAAGATTTGATTTTGTGGAGTTTTTATGTTGATGCTATCATGCTGAATTCTCTCGTTGAGTTGTTTGATTTTTGTGGATTTTGAAGAAAAAAAATGTTGATAATATTTTTGGAATTTTGTGGAAGCTAAAAATTGATTTTTTGTTGATTATTTGAAAAGTTGCTTCGATGTTTGAGCGTTATGGTCGAATTCGCAGTATCCACATTCCGGTTGATCGATTTACTAGTCGAAACAAAGGATTTGCTTTCGTCACTTTTGAGGAACGTCGGGAAGCAGAGGAGGCGAAAGACAGGTATTTGTTGTTGGCAAACTTTCATATAAACATCTTCATTGATATTTTTCTAGAATGGAAAACTTCCCCGTTGAAGGTCGAAGATTGAGATTGGACTGGGATATTGGACCGGAACGAAAGGATGAAATCAAAGGATACCGCAGAAATGATGGACAGCAAGGAAATGAGCCGTTGAATGGTGGAGACAGAGGTTATGAACGTCCCCCACCTTCCAACTACGACAATTCTTATGGAAACAGCGGACAGCAACAACAACAACAACAACAACCTTACAATGGATCGTCCCTAGCGAGAGATGTTTCACCAACTAGTAAGCGATACCTTTTTTTTTGGTTTTATGCTTGATTCTAATTACATCATACAAGCCGGAAGAGATAGAAGACCTGGATATGAAGATTATGGAAACTCTAGACGTTCTCCATCACCTGGATTACGTCGTTGATTATGATTGAATTTTGTTGATTGTCTAAATGTGGGTTGTCTTTGCTTTTTACTTCACACTTCGTTTTTTTTTTTCGTTTGTTTTTGTTTTTGTCTTTTTTTTCCCTGCTGATCTTTAGCAGTCGAATGAACCGCAAATAAAATTCCATTATTGGGGTAGATCGTTCTGCTTAGAGCCGAGAGGCCTACTTTCAATATTATTTTTTTTTTAATTTATTTGATGCTTAATGGTTCAAACGGTTGGTGATTGTTAAAATTCAGATGATGAGAAAACGCAGTGTACATTTATGGAAGTAACACAATTTTTTTTTATGGATTCAAACAAGAAAGATTCCGTATTCATCCCTTAAGAAACTGTACTGGTTATAATCGATGAGTTGCTATCAATTTCACGCTCAAAGAGAAACGATACATCGCGAGTGGACAGCACTCCATTCTATAGCTATGATTTCACAGTCGCGGTTAAATGAATACTGACCACGACGAATGTAATATGCGCGTTGGTCAATTGGACAAGGTATAAATGGTAAAATAAATACTCATTAAATTACTTCCAATGGATTAAATTCCTGACAAAAGTGCGATTCCGCGACTTTACAAAAATGATACTTTCGCAACACATCACTGGCAACGCAATACATGTCAACACTGTCTCCAAAAACGAATTAAATACATAGTTATCGCGCAAGTTACATCCAGACACTACGTAAGCCAATAATTCCACGTCCAAAGCCTAACTTTGCGACGCTGTCGAAATCTTGGAATTTGTTCCATATTTAAAATCACTTGATCTTGGCTGTGACTTATCTTTTACCGAGATATTCTCGATAATTAGCAAGTTATCATCAATGCAGGAGCGACAAGTTGGTGTTGTTTCCATTAAGGAAATAGATCTAGAATTATGTGACGGACATAACTTGGTGTCCTCTGGTGAAAAGAGTCTGAATGCGTTCCTCAATAATGAAGACCCAAATTTGTATCTTAAAAATATCGAAATTCTGCGATTTGACGGTTATATGGTTTGCTACCAAAAGCGTTGGAAGAAGTTATTCTGCGATTTCCAAACATTCGGACATTATCTTAACGAGAAAGTGGATGTGCTGTAAACGACTCTCTAATCATCAACTTGGCTCGTAATTTGAGATATCTCCGATCTATTGATTTAAAAGCGTCAGAACAATCAAAGTGTCGAGATACACTACAGGAAATAAATTTAAATCACTGCCATGCGGTTGAACACGGCATTAGAGTGTTGGTTCGAAATTGTCGGAATATTAGTTGGTTGGAAATAGTGGGACATGGTGGTAGGAATTCCAGTGTGATAGAGATCTCCAATAATCTGGGGCGGAATATTGTTCATTTGAATATTGCGAAATGTCGTAGTGTGAGGAAACAAAATCTAATTATCGCACTGTCAGATTCTCACAATAAATTCTATTGTAGATCATGGATGCTACAATGGCGGATTTATTTTTAAAATTGCCCAAATTTAACATCGCTTGATCTTGCGTTTACCTGCTTATCAGACATGACTTTATATGCCCTCGCAGCCGTGGACCCGCCTCTACCCTTAAAGTCACTCTCGGTGTTAGGAAGTAACTTTACGTGGAATATTTCATGTTGCCCACAGATTAGAGAAAACACTAGTGCGATTATGCATTAGACAGTGTAAACAGCTCCTAGTTTCGCATAGTTTCATTGCAGATTTCGATACTTCAATTGAAGAGCAATGCAGGGGGAGTTGAGAATGCATTGCGTGATGAGATTTCGCTGAAATTAAAAAGTTACACGATAAGTGACTTTGCAAAGATCTTCAGCGGTATACAGCTTGATGTAGATGCTGATAACTTATAAATCAAATATATGTACTGTTACTTCAGATGTTTATTGGACTTTGCTGTGTGTGATCCTGATTTGTGATGGTTCGTTCTTTGTAATCTCATAATTCATCTCGTAGTAAAACTATAAATCTTCGGTTTCTTTTAAACGTTTCGCCCTTGAAATGTGTTTGCATAGGGATTTCATGGGTGTAATCGAACCGTAGCTCATCTCTAGCGAAAGAAATTAGTCTCTGCACATAAAGTACTATCAATGAATAAAAACCTCTGAAGATATAAATATCTCGCTGGAACCATTGCTGAAAATACTCTCCGTGGATCAGTGGTATGTCTAAACACAATAATCGCCGGACTACTCAAACAAATCCCAATTATAACACTACCGCTAGCACCAAGATTATCCACATGCGCTCTAATTTCCGACTGTTTCAAGGCCGGATCAGCTAATTCTAATACATGGGAGGCAACCATCGTTTCACTTCCGGCCCAAATGATTTTGCTCGCGCAAGAATAGATGAGATTGTAGATTCAATTGAATTTAAGGCGAAATTCGAAGCAGGTAACGACCATGACGATATACTGCATTCGCGATATCCGGTTATAACATTATCGTAATGTGACTCTTGGTAAATTTCCGAGTTTCGTGGTTTTCTGCATAATCGTGTGATCTTTTCATTGGACGCCTGCAATAGCATGTCATGTTCGGATCGCGTTAATAATTCAGGGTGATTTGTAAAGATGAGTCAAGGGGAATTAAATCATTTTGTGCTTTGAATGTTAAGTCGAGCAAACGATGATTCAGCAACGAGGGGGTGTAATAACGTTTCATAATGGTTGAAAGTTTACATATTCGTGTTAATATTGTCTTCATTTTTTTGAAATTTGGAAAAGAATTCAAACTGTTTCCGAAAGGCTGTTGAAGGCTTGAGTTGAACATGACGACGATGGAAGAAAAATCGCATCACCAACAACGCCTATCTTTCCTTTACGCTGCCGCGCATTCGACGTTTTCTGTTGACCCCTCAATCTCCCGTTACTACCTTGCTCATCTATAAAATTATGCGCGTTTTGAAGTAGCCGAAATTTCACAATTATCATCCACGGCTGCTTCAAATAAATACAAACACGGAATCGAACTATCAGATCGTATATCGCGACGTATATGTAAGAAATTTAGCTCTCTTCTTGTTCCGAGACTCAATAACTCGGTATCGATACGAGAAAGAAAGAAATTACAAACCGAACATGCAATTCTGTCTCAGGCGCTGAATCACCCGGATACGGATACTCTAATAAAGGGGACAAAAGATAGCAAGATATCCAATAGGAATCCTACCAAACGACTAAAATTAAAGGCTCGAAAAAAGTACCGGGAAGAAAAAGCAAAGGCAAAATCCGGCGTTTCAAATTACTTACAAATACTACCTTGATAAGGTAGATTCCATCCCGGTTCCCGAACTTGATACTCCAGCACAAGGGTCATCGGATCTGAAATCTAAAAACGATGGAAAGTCTGAGGCGATCAAGAAGAAAACCGCACAGCAACGGAAGAAAGATTAAAGAATAAAAACCAACTGCTCCAAATATCGAAATCGAAAAAGACGGAAAAATCTGAGTCAGGGTTTTCTTTGAAAGACTTTTTAAATGATATATGAATAAAATATAAGCTAATGAACCAATTTAATATCAAAGTTTAGTGAACATTTCCTGATCTTGATCTCGCTGATTATCGGATGCATTTATCTTGTACCTGATATGATGACTGAGTCGCGGCGAATCTTTAATATGATATTGGGAATGAAGAAGATATTATTTGAATTAAATTCTTCTCAAGTTGTGTATAGCCGTGTTATGCTGAGTTTCTTACAGCCCCGAATTGAGTTGTGATGACTCGAGACTGTGGGAAAATCGGTGGCTGGGCTTTTGGATACGAGACCAAAAAAATAAAAAACTTTCGATTCGAGACTTGAAACGTCCCCGGAAAAAAGCTTAAATTTGTTGACCGCAAAACTAGAGAAAACTTTGAAAAATGTCTCTTTCTTTATCACCGATTGCGTCTCCCTCTCCGAGTCCTCCAACAGTTCCAAGTCCGCAGAGAACAGAAACATCACCATCACCAAGGTATGCATTTCCTCCCTCTTTTCTTTCTTATTTTCACGAATCGGGAGGGTTGGGGAGCTTATTATTTTGTTTGCGTCTTTGGGAGAGTTTGAAATTTCCCACTCACTGCTAAATTTGTCTCTTGGCCCATTTCGGGACAAGCACTTTTATTTTTCTGTCTCTTTCTTCTTCTTTAGTTTAGAATTATTACAAATCGAGCTTGGTCATAGATCAAAGACCTACTTTGTTTCTTTTCTGAACTAATTCTTCCTCCTTCTCGTACGTTCTTCACGTCCTCTTTTTTGCAGCTTTTTTTCATCCCAACCATCGAATATCATTTGAACTTCTTTTTTAAAACCCATTCCTTCTATTTCTCCCACTATCACACTGTCTATTGCATCCACTGTTTCACCCACTTCTATTCATTTTCTCTCACTCCCCTTCTGACTTTATTTAGTGCTTTAGCTGTACCTTTTAAGAGTACTGAATTAACTCTCAGTTCTTTTGTTTCCCTTCAAACATCTCCCACTGACTTTTTTCTACTGCTTCCAAATCAACCAGTCCTTTAATTAGCATAACTAGTCCTTTATTTAGTTCCCCTCCACTCACTTCAAATTTATCCCCTAGCCCTCCGCCTGTTAGTCCTCCTCCCGTCTCGCCACCGCCTGTTTCTCCGCCGCCTGTTTCCCCTCCAGCTTCGCCAATTGTGAGCCAGTCACCGCTTGTGTCGCCCGTGTCTCCCCCACCAGTCAGTCCACCAAGTTCACAAAGGTCTTCCCCAGTATCTTCTCCTTCTCCGATTGAGTCTCCGCCAAGCTGTTCTGTCAAATGCTGGGGTAAGTTTTTTGTTTGGGTATCATGTCATTCAGTTGTGATATTTATTGTAATTACAGGAAGCTGTATACCAAGCACTGCGAATTGCTGTGGGAACGGTCCAGGTGATGCATGGTTCTGTCTCGCTGGACAGATTTGTGGGAACGCGAAGAATACGTGTGCAAGTCCTCAACCGAATGCGTCTGTGACTCGAAACCCAGGACTTCAAACCTCTTCAATTGCAGCCAGACCAACAACAACCGCGAATGTAAAATGTCAAAACAACCTTACGCAATGTGGAACTGGTTGTATGCCTGCTAATGCGACTTGCTGTGATTCTCTTACCGGTTATTGTCCAGGTTAGAGTTTTTCGTTCTTTTTTTTTTATTAATTTTTAATTTTAAATTATATGTAAAGAATTTTATTACTGCGGGCAGACTTTAGCTGGTGAATCTTGCTTCAGAAGCGATATTGGCGGAAACGCAAACGACCCGAACTCTTTACCCCAACTCAATGTCATCCGAGTGCAGGACTCCAATGTTGGAGGAGTTCCAATTGGCACTATTATTGGATTGTTTTTGGCTGGAGCTGTTATTCTCGCTGGATTTATCATCACCGTTTCCTTCTTCCGAAAGAAGAATCTCATGAAGAAGACTACTGGCTATGCTCCTACAAACAGTAGTTCTTTTGGTTCGATGCCTCGTTCGGAAATCCCATCCACAGATCGTCCCGAACATCGTGCAGTATACCATGAACAAGTTATCCGTGACAGACCGCCTTTCCAACCACAGAGCGATTATTCGTCGGAATACAATGAACAACCTCAACATGTGCTTGTCCCTATCCAACCACCAGTACTTACATCAATTCCCGTCACTACATATGGCGAAAATCAGTATGTTTATTACCAATCTTCATCGAACGGAACCCCGCAAATGCAAAACGAAATGCTATCAGGACCTTCATCAGTTTATTCAGACCAAGGGCAACCGCAACAATTAGCGATTTACAGATATACACCAGTTAGTGATCAATCTAGGTATTGAAGGAATCAATATTGTTGGCAAGGGACTATGTTCATTTCATTATTTTTATTTGAGCGTTATTGTTTGTTTTTTTGTTAATTAAATATTTACTTATGAAATCTTGATTGATCTTCAATATACACTGTTATCATTATTATTATAGAATGCTGTTGCATAAAAAGAGTGATCCATGACCATCGATTTTGGTTGGCTGATTCATCCGAGCCACCATCGGGCGTTGACAAAAAGAAAAAGTAAAATCGGATTCGAATCCGCTACTTTAGCATTTAAACATGGCTCAAGAAGAAACTACCATATCTAATCCGACCCAAACGCAGTCTACTCCGAAAAAGTCTCGCACAGAAGGACGAATTTGCGGTTTTCTGAAATTAGCGCCCACCGTCACTTTGCTGAATTTCTTATCATACCGTAATTAGTTTTCCTCAAAGACTTGATTTCGGACTGTTGTGATTAATCGCTATGTTTTTCTAGTCTTTGCAGCTTTATTCACAGTCTGTTTCTTCGTCTTTCTTAATGCCAGCCAAGTAAGTTCATGACTCCCTAAACACGGTATATGCAATATGCCAATAATATAATTTTAGGGATTTGTACTTGGACAAATACTCAAAGTACCCGAGACAGAGTTAGGAACATATGCGGGGTCATTAACATTCTATGACGAATTATTTTCACTCGTATTTGTATGGTTATGGGGGCTAGCGTCAGATTTCATTGGACGAAGAACGGTTTATTCGTTATCGTAAGTATACAAACAATGAAACAATATTTGAATGAATAATCATGACTCTACACTTTTTGTTTTTTTTTTGTTTAGGTATATATTGATGGCGTTGGGATTATTCATATTCACATATGCGCAAAACGTTTACCCACAACTCTTGATATTCCGTATAATCTTTGCATCCGGAGGATCAGCTGCGTCAAGTATGTTGACGGCGGTTTTAGCTGATTACGCCGGAGACGAAGACCGCGGGAAAGTTTCAGCGATTGTAGGCATGATGACGGGTTGCGGTGCGTTAGTGGCGTTATTTGTGTTCCTACGAATCCCGTCGACTACTGCAGATCCGGTGGCTGGTCTGCGAAAGGCATACTTTATTGTCGGTGGGATTTCGGCGGTGGTTGGGGTTGTGTTGTTTTTCACTTTGAGAAGGTCGTATGGAAAAGCGATGGAGTTGGAAAATCAGGAAGTTAAGAGGGCGAAGAGTGTGAATGGAGCGGCGGATGCTAGTTCTGGATCTGGTATTGCTAATTCTACTACGGGATTGCTCTCGAGTGGTACGACTGGAAGCAGCCAGAGTTTACCGAAACGCAGACCGGTTTGGGTTGTTGCGTTGGAGGGGATAAAAGCTGCTCGTGATCCGGTGATTTTGGTTGGATATATTGGTGGATTTTTGGCTCGAGCTGATTCTGTTTTAGTTACTACGTTTATTCCTCTTTGGGTGGTAAGAGATCTCATTTTCCATACTGGGTTTGCGTTGTTTTGAAACGGATTTTTCTTTACTGTAGTATAAATTTTACATATCTCGTGGACTTTGTTCCGCACGAAATCCAAGTGAACCTGATATTGCTGAAACATGTAGGCAAGCTTACGTTTTGTCATCGACGCTGTCTGGAGTATGCCAGACAATGACCTTAGTCGGGGCCCCATTTTTCGGTAAGTTTTACAATTTTTTGTACTTGTTTTTCCTGAATTAATACAAATATATCGCAGGAATTTTGGGCGATAAAGTGTATCGTCCTTTAAGTGTGTTTATCGCGAGTTTGTTTGGTTTCATCGGATACATTATGATCTATTCAATCGATGATCCAACATCCAAAATCATGTATCTTGCCGTTTCCCTCGTAGGAATCGGAGAAATTGGTCTCATCGTCGGATCTCTATCACTAGTAACAGCGAAATACGTGCCAGCTGACATTCGAGGATCCGTGGCGGGAGTTTACTCTACGTTTGGCGCAGTGGGAATCTTGATTACCAGCAAATTAGGCGGATCGTTGTTTGATTCGTGGGTCGAAACGGCGCCCTTCTTTTTAATGTTTATTGCGCGAGTGGTTGCGTTACCTATTATTATATTTGTGATTGTTAAGGATGTTTTGGATTTGATTAAAGAGAGACGTGGGAAACAACCGTATTCGGTTGCGGAATCTGGTGAAAATGGTGGTCCTGCTGCTGTTAATTCAGCTGGTGAATCACAAGATGAAGTAACTGCAGTCGGAGACTCACACACGCAGAATGAAACGTTGTTGGTTGCACTTAAGAATAGGTTTTTGGCAAAATCAAAGGTTTTGGGAACCACACACGAGGAGTAGCTGGAGAACTTGGAAAGTTGTGGATTATGAATATATATTTTTTGCAAAGTATTAGATGGAGTAAAAAAAGGAACCAAAAAATCGATTGCGTGTCAAATAATTGACGGAATGAACACAGTATTTCGGAGTTTGAAAAAAAAGAACAAAACGTCGACTGCAGGATTCGAACCTACGCGGGCAGAGCCCAAATGATTTCTAGTCAGTCGCCGTAACCACTTGGCTAAGTCGACG